>JNEM01009859.1:0-12486 GCA_000697335.1 Conidiobolus incongruus B7586
TAAATTTACTGAAATATAATTTTGTTTTATTAGATTAAATAACCTAATTTTAATTATTTTATAATTTATTTTTATAAATCTATATATATTATAATATTTATTGAAAATATATTTAAATTAATAAATATATTAAGATAAAATTTACTAATTTATTAAATATTTTAGAGGAAACTAAAGAAATAATAGTTAATTATAATTTAATAATATATTATTAAAACCAAAAACCTTAATACTAAATATTATATTTAGAAATATTTAAATCTGACTTTATAAACCAATATAATAAATTTAAACCAAATAATATATTAGTTAAAAATTATATTTTTATAATTAATAATATTAAAAATTATATTATCAAAAAATATTATTTATTATATTTAATTATGACAAAATATTATAATTTTATTTAATTTCTAGTATATTAATAATGATTAACTATATATTAATAGGTATTATAATGATTTTTAACCTATACTTTTAACTAAAGTTAAAAATAACTATTAAACTATATAATGATTTAGAAAATTGATAATATTATTAATAAGGATTTAAATTAAGAATTAGGAAAAATACCTTATTTAGTATATTTATTTGATTAATATCTATATATTTAAAATATCTTTAGCTAATTAAGAAATATACTTAAAATTCTTATAATTAAATGAGATTGAATTATCGAATATCAAACTTTAGTCCTTGATAAAAAAATACTTATAACTTTTAATGTTTAGTAAAAGAATAAAAAATCTTTTTTATTCATAAAACAAAATATTCATTTCTTATTTTTTTATATAAATCACCAGTAAAAAATTATATTAAATTTAAATTTTAAAATAGTTTGATAAATTAATTAATATAGTAATAACAACTGTATTTTATTTTCGTTTAAATAAATACTAAGTTAAAATAAAAGAGGAAACTTGGCATATTTGATCTATAATAAAAACTTATAAATGATTATATCAATAATTTTAATAGAAATTTGTTTAATAATAAACAAGTGAAAAGGTATAAGATTAAATTAATTGAAATTGATAATGAACAAATATAAGATTGTTATTTTGAGATATTATCACAAGTGAATTGAAATAATCAAGAAATAATAATAAATTAATTTGCTAGTGATTTTATGATAATAGTAATTAGTATTATAGGTATCGGCTTTTAGTTCCAATAATTAATTTTAGTAATAAATCACATTAGTGATATTGATCAATTTATATTCAATAATCTTCAAATAAAAATATATTGGTTTATTGTTTATAATATAATGAATTAAAACAATATATATAATGGAATATGATATTTCATCTGTATTTAGTGTTTTTAAATTGATTTTAGCTAGTACAACTCTATAATACAGTTCGTTGATTGTGAAAATATATTCAAAATGAATAAAATAATGAATATATTTTATTGAATGAATACGACCAATTGTGAAGTTGGCAAGGTTACGCACTTCCTTTAAGATATTAAATTAAAAAAAGATCCATTTGATTTGCCGCATTCACTAAAATAATATTAATAAGGCTCAAACCATTTAAGAGCATCACGGGCCTAGTTTTGATTCAAAATTTCGTTGGTTAAATACCAACAATCTCCATAAGGATATTTCAAAGAGTTTATTAAGATTATTTAAATTTTAAATTCTCATTTTTTATCTGAATTGACCAGGAAAATCACTCCTCCTTCTAAAACTGTTCATGCATAACCACCATTAAAATCACGGAAGTACAATCAAATCGTCAATACTCCTCATATCTGGGCTTAGTGAGATTTCCGGTGTTGAGTCATATTAAGCCGCATGCTCCGCTTTTGGTGGTGCCGTTCTGTCAATTCTTTTAAGTTTCGTATTTCCGAATATATTTCCCCGGAGTCTAAAATCTCGGTTTTCGCTAAATGTGCTGAATTAGTATAATTTAGTACTATCCCTAGTTGATACAGTTTACAATCGAGACTAAAATGGTATCTAATCATTTTCGATCCCCCAAATTTCCTGCTTAATCAATGAGAATGGATTTGCCAAATGATTTCGCATAAGTTAGTCTTGAATAAATCCAAAAATTTAACCTCTAACTTTTAAATACTAATAGCCCCAACCATCCCTATTCATCATGTTTTCAACTTCAAACCAACAACATAAGCTGCTGACCTATTTCATTATTCCCTGATAATATATTCATAAACATTTGCTTTTAACAATATAAAATACATGGATTAATTGTATAAATGCAAAAATTAATAACACTAGCTAGGTAGATTTAAGTTTACTGAAAATGAATTCAGACCTCCTGAAGTTGAACCATGGGCGTTTTCACTGCAACAACTTCAATATACCGTACTAGAACTGGAATTACTGCAGTTGCTGAAATTAATCGTGCTCATTAATTGTTTCTTGGCATGGCGTTTACATTGTACTCATTCCAATCACAAGACCAGTCACTCTGTACTGTTATTTTTGGTTACTGCCTCCCTGTATCAAGATTGGGTAATTTGCGCGCCTGATGTCTTCCTTGTATGTGTTTGGCATTTTTTAGACGCCTTCTCCGAAATCATACTGTAATTATATGTTACCCATTATCACCATGATTGGCCTCTATCCTTTTATCAATAGTTAATATGGCAGAAATTTGAATGAGTTATCACCAGTACTTGATCATGCAACTAGAAAAGTTGTTATGATTCACCAATTTTTGGTTTCAACTAATAGATTCATCTTCTCTATAACAAGACTCAATAGAATATATTAGTAGGGCTAAAAATATCGAGATTGCCCAATTTGTAAACTTTCATGGAAATTATAACTATTTTAATTAGACATACTTAGCTTCACTGAATTTTTGGTATGGATAAAATAAAAGTATCTTTGAAATAGTGGAATTATAAAAAACTAGTTCAAATTCGATTTCTTTTGAATAATGAATAGATATAGGGTATAATAGATTATAGTTATTTGGGAATAATTTTGATAAATCAATCAAAATGATAGATTCATAAAATTGTTGAATTCATTAATACCTTGGTGGAATATTCAAAATATTTTTTATATCTAATATATATTACTCAATATCAATTGTACGTTACCTTTGAAACATGGTTCTTTTAACCTAATATAAAAATTCTCAAATGAATCGAAGAGTAATAAAATTTAGATTTAATATAAAATTATATTAAAATTTTAACTCCATATTTAAATATTCTCTAATGAATAGTCAATAAGTTTGATTGATTATTATAATTTATTTACCAAGTAATCTTTATAAAAACCAATTGAATTGTATTTATAAACAGTATATGATCTTTGAAATATTCTCTATTGATTAAAATTCAAGTATAATTTTATATAAAATATTTACATCTTAATCAGTTTATAAATGTTGAAATGTATTGTACTCAATTGAATAAAGTTTATATGGTTTAATTCGAAATCATTTTCTAAATTCTGAGATAAAATTATAATTTACATTATAACTTTTTCATTTTATAATTAAGATTTATTTATATTATCAAATCTTTTTTACTAGTAGTCGATAGCATATTCCGCGCTCATTTGTATTTCAAATTCGGAAATTCATATAAATAAAGAAATAAAAAGCAAATGCAAGGCAAATCGCTTTTTATAAATGTATATGAAATTTGAAATGTAATCAATCACTGTATTTTGATAAAGTTAAATTGATAAATTGATAATAATTTGAATGTTTTTTAATCAAACAATATAAAATTTGATTTAAAAATTGAGATAAACTGTATATATTGATATTGTTTTATCCAAAAATAATTAAAATTCGGGATAAATAAATTCCATTTTTAATAAATTAATTAATATGACCTTTAAGTAGAGTTATGACTAATAATTGAATATCTTATTCATATGTCAATATTTTAAAATTTTCCAAATTAAAAAACTTTCTGTTTTCAAATATCAATTTTTTGACAATTAAGGATTAATTAAAATTCCAAACTATTCGACGAAAAAGGAAATATCGAATAATATACTTTAAATGAATATATTAAGATTAAATTAAACAAATTTAATTCAATTACTAGATACCACATATTATATTGGGTATTTCTTGGATTTATTTTTATTTTTAAATATATTTCATCCAATCAATTTTGAATATTGGATTTACTATCAAATAGCATTATTGAAATTTAATATATCAAATGACTTATATTAAAAATATGGTAAAAATTCTTACATTAAAAAGTTTATCCATAGTTAAAAATAATTTCTAGAGTAAATAATGAATAATGGAGAAACTCAATTCGATGTTGTTGGGATAATATCGAAATAATTGGGGATTGAGGGGGAGCTTTTTGGTTGAATTGATTTTATAACGATATGGGAGAGAGAGTTTGCCACCTAATTAAGATAGCCTCTTTTGTTCCTAATTGTCAATTGTTTAATTTAATTCTTTTTTCACATTATATAATTTGGTAATTTAATTTATTGAACATTTTATTGTATTCTATATTGTAATCATTATAAAGTGGGAGTGTTGATTATAAATAAATGGTTTGATTGTTATTGATGTCATTTTACATTAATTTAAAATTGAACCAATATGATTTTCATAGTTAAAATAGTAATAAATTAATTTGTAATATGCATTTTTTACTTCTGTACAAACCTAATTTGCAAATTTATGTATTTGGGAGTAACAATTCCGGCGATTCCTAAATTTAGAATCTGGTCATCCAATTTACAGTTTCTATACTGTTCATTGAATTCAAATGATGATTGGATACAGGATTATCAATATAGTGAAAACCCTTAAACACAATAGAAAGAAGAAAGGAGGGATGCCTAATGGAGATAGAGCAATATCAGGGTTAGTATGACATGAAGAAGGTGGAATTCAATGTTATTACTCACTTAAATAAGCATACTAACTAATGATCTTTTTTTATTTCACATTCAGAAAAAATTGTCCCCAATTAAATTGGGATGGGAATCAAAAAACTGAATTTTTCCTCAATTAAAAACATTCCAAACTAATTGTCATCTTTATCTTTTGATTATTGATTGTATTGAAAGGGCTTCGATTTGTAGTAGTAGACACACTCAAAGTAATTCAATTGGATTCTTTTGTTCGATTGAGTTCAGTTAGTTAGGTTAACTTTACTCTCTATACACTAGGTGAGTTACTTGGTTCTTGCTATTGACCCACCCTTATCATCTCCACTTAATAATATACATTATTACTTCATTAACAACCTTTCAATCCTACACTTTTTCAATTTTTATTAAAAATGGTAGTAACTAAAAACGTATTAAAACATTTTTTCGACACCACCAAGTTTAAAACCAAAAAAACTACTAACAAGGATAGATTGGACACTGATAACGATAATAGTAAAGAGGAAGTAGCTTACCAAACCGTTTACCACCAGGATGAACTCTTGAACAACTCCAATTCCCCCTTGTCTTCTTTACAATCGAGTGAAGAGACTGTAAGGCCTATCCCTATTCCCAGTGCAAACAACCAACAACTCAATCTCAACATTCAAAGTATTTTCGGTAATTTTCAAATATCCAATATGGATCAAGTTTCTCAGAGTATGGTGAGTGTTGGTAATGCTAATTTGACTAACCCATACCCTTCCTCCTTTTCTGCTGTTGACCAGCAGCAATCCATACCCAATCAGGACCACTTCGGCGGTGGCAGTATGACAATAGATCAACAAATTGCTTGCGGTAGTCAAGGCAGTCAGTTTTATCTCAATTCTTATCAAAATGGAGGAGGGTTTCCTAACTTTTCCAACTCAGTCGAAAGCTTTCATGCCAGTCACAGTGACACCAATTCCCAAACTAGCTCCCAGGCAAACAGTTATCATGGCAGCTACTTGGAGGAAGCTATGAGTGCAGCATCCATGTCCTGGAATAATTTGAATCCCCCCAGTGCGGGATACGGCAGCAGTGCCAGTAGTTTGTGTAGCAATGGATTTCTTGGTGATGGCGTTATGCTAGATCCCTCGCTATTATCAGCGAGTCTCGACGCATACACTGGTTTCAACGATACGTACATGGTCAATCCCATGTATCAGCCAACCGATATGAATCTCGCACACTCTATGACGGATTTGACGATTCAGGCCCCGCCACCACCAACAGCAGGCATCTACTCGGCATCGTACAACTCTACACCAAACTTCTACCCACTGTCCCCACAATCCTTCAAGACCGAGTTCACATCGCCTACACAGCCTGTAATGGAGACATCCCACCACCATCCCAAATACCCAGCACACATCAGCTCCAAAAACATCTGCCCCTTCCCCGGCTGTCACAAAATCTTCAGCAAGGCTTACAACTGTTCTACACACTATCTCACCCACTTTCCCAACCGCGTCCGCGCTCACGTATGTCCCGTCTGTGGCAGGGGTTTCGATCGCAAATATGATCTAGGACGTCATATGAGTACGAAGAGACACCACCCACCGGATTCCCAGCAGCAGGAGCAGCAGCAACCAACGACTGCTTCGTTAGAAGCTTAATTTAACCCCTTAGTACACTGTATCTTCTTCAATTTAGCATATTTTTATGATATTTTAAAGTGAATAAATTTTTATCATTCATAAAATTGGATTTTTATTGATATTATAACTTAATAGTAAAAAAATTAATGAATATTCATTGATTGGTCTAGATATGTTTATTTAAAGGTAGCTTTACCAATATAATTTTCAATTCAATATATTAATTTATTCAAATATTATAAATTTTAGTATATCAATATAGATCATTGATATAATCCTGAGTTAATCATAAAAATCACCCTTTCAAATCCCACAATTATATACTAAAAATCAAATGAAATTAATACACCTTCTATGAGACTGACAATCCGTACAAAATTAAACCTAGCTAAAATAAAATAATAATCCTAAAACAATGGGTAAAAAAAATGCTCTCCTTCTGATTGTATCGGGTTTCGTCTTCATCTATTTTATCTCACTCATTTACATCCCTAACACTTTATTCAGTATTTCAACTGATACCATATTCCTAAAATCCCAAAAGAATTCCAAATTTCAAACATATTTTAATCATGATAGAATATTGGGAGATTGGAACCAATTAATTTGTCAATTTCAGTATTGTTATAAAATAGAGATTGGAGAATTAATTGGCGATAATGAAAATATTCAAGGTATATCAAAAATCCTAATTTTTTATTAATAATTAATTTAATTTTAGTGGGTTTTCAAATCTCCCATTCCAATATCCACACTACCAAACGAAATCATAAATGGTCTCAACTAATATCATTCACAGCACTTCCGGGGCATTTGTTCAGTGTACAGCAATTAAGACCTTGTCCTCAATACCCTTGGGGACTTTCTGCGATTTTGACTTATTCCGTTGACCAATTGACAGAAGGAGTC
Organism: Conidiobolus incongruus B7586; assembly: GCA_000697335.1. Lineage (NCBI taxonomy): Eukaryota > Fungi > Entomophthoromycota > Entomophthoromycetes > Entomophthorales > Conidiobolaceae > Conidiobolus > Conidiobolus incongruus. The sequence goes on from JNEM01009859.1 coordinate 7,396, forward strand.
ACTTTTAAATTAACCATATTACATCTCACTCACGATAGTAAATTCGAATTTAAGACTGTCAAAATTTATGGAAACTATCAAATTGAGGATTGGTGGGTGACTGAAAATTTTGTTATTTTAAAAAGGTAACTAATCACCAAATGATAACAATTAATTGTTAATGAGGGAATAGATGGGGTTCAGAATTGGAATTTGAATATTTTAAAATTTTAGATTTATTAAAATCTGAAGGTGATATCATATTGAAGGAAGGACCGTCTAATCAATTTTCAAACTTGATACAATATTTTAAAGGTGAAAATGTTGTTAGGAGAAGTTGTCAGTTTTATGATTATTATCAAGACAAGTAGGTTCTTACAGCTGGTTTGGCAATTTATTAATTTTAATAGTGTTACAGAACGTGTCAATTTCATAAAAATACAAATACCTCAAGATCAACAAAGTGGAGTATATTATGATATTTTGGATTTAAAACTGAACGCCAATGGGGATTGGGAGGAAGAGAAAATTTATGATGTAAGTTGAATGATTTTAATTCTATCCTGGTTAATTATTAATTTTAGAAATTATTGAATCGTAACCATTATCACTATACAAAGAAGCATGCTGGGTTAGGAGTTCATCCAAGATCTCGAAATCAGAATGTGAGAATGTCAGTTAAACCAATATTTGGTAAATTTCAAAAATTTTCTTAGTAGTATAATTAATAAAGGGGAAGTTAGAGGAGGCAACTATCTAGTAAACCTAGTAGGTTTAGACATAGCGGTGGCAACAGTAAACCTAACCAATCATTACGTTTACGCTTATTTTAATCGTTACGATATATTGGATCGATTGGCAACCAGGTAATTCCCTCTTTTGATTGTTTTAATGATTGTAATAATTTTTTAGAGTTGGCAATACAGATAATTTCATTCAATTACGTACATTTGAAGATTTTTCATACCATTACGATTCCGCTGACCCCTATTTTGATTCCGACTATTATGAGGATGTTGATTCTATACTAGGTGATCTACCCAAATTCGTGGGTATGGATTCCAACGGTGACCATTTGTTTATCCTTACAACATCCGACCGCCTAAGAATTTACGATAGATTCAGTATTGAAGACTCTACCATTGGCTGGAATTCTGAATTCAAAAGATTTAAAATTGCAAAAAGGACAAAGTTCATCAAATGGGAATTAAATTTGGAATTGAAATTAAAAAACATAAATCACGTAAGTTTTTGAATAATATTAGTAGAATATTATTGATTGGCTTTCGTAGACAATTGTAGGTTTTAGTATTTTAGAGAGTGGTCAAAATTCTAAATTAGGTAATTTTAGCAATTATTTATTAAACAATTTGCTAATATCTATAGTTTTAATGGACTTAAATCATAATTTGCATGAGTTACCACTCTTTCCAGATCCTTGGGCCTCTCGATCCCCAAAGTGGAATTTCTTTAGGGAGAAACCTTTGATGGTTATTTGTAAGTTTATGATAATTTGAATTTTTAGGTACTAATAATTGGGCTTAGGTATGAGTGTAATAGTTTTAAGTTTTGGTTATGTAGAATATTTACAAATATAATATTTAATAAACTACAATTAATTTTGTTTCTTAATTTATTTTTTTTTATTTCAGATTTTTAATCATTTTTTTCATTCAGAAATAAATTTTTTTACAATTTCATAAATTGTAAAACTCATAGCATTCACTGGAAACGCTCGAACCAACGTAATACTCACCCCTTTGAAAAAGTTTTGGCCTTTAGGTGATGTTTCGTGCCAGATTTTCAAGATATTGGGTAGGATTTTGGTAGTTGTGCTAATCAAGAGGTTAATAAATAATGAATTATTCAATTGTTGAATATTACGTATTGTTAGATTGAATCCTAGATTTGACTACATCCATAGGATAACTAAAAAACCAGGACACCATTCCAGTTGCTCCCCCTACATTCATTTGTACCCAGATTGGTAATTTGTCTTCAGAACCATAATACTTTATACTTTGAGTTCTAAAGTAATGATAAACACCTAAATATAATTAATTGCAATTCAATATTTTATAAATATAGACTAGTTACCAAAGTAGACACCATAACCCGGCATATCCCTAACCAGAGTAATTGCTAAACCTTTGAAAATACCTCGAATACCATCCGCCCTGGCTGCCGTCAATAGTTGGGTGGTGAGACGTCCACCATGTCTCTATTAAAAATTAATAAATTGGTCCAATATTATTATTTAGATTAAATACTTGGGTATTAGTTTGCAATAATAACTTAGCCCTATCCAAAGGTGTAATAAACGATCCCATTACAATCCCCGTCATACTTCCTGCTATAAAGTTTTGACCTATTAAATATTAATATCAGTTCTTCAAGCACTGGTTATTAATTACAATTTTGGGAAAGCTTGAAATTCTGTTGTACAAAAGTTTGACAACTACCAAAAGTTGTAAATAGTACCGCAGAGCATAAGCTACTATTCATTATGGCAGGGAAACTTCCTTTATAAAAACCTAATACCTAATTGGAATTAATTTCATTCTCAATTTATCAAATACTAATTACCTGTTCATTTCTCAATATATTCAAAGCCATCTCAGTATATGAACACTTGTGAGCTTGAGTTTGAACTCTAGCCTAAAAACTATTAGCGACGTGTAAAATCCTCAATAAAAATAATTACTTTGAGAGTGTCTAAAGGGTGACCTACAGCAATTTCACCAACACCTGCCAAAGACCCAGCAACCCAGTCAATGAGCCACGGGTTCGTTAGAAGTGGTATAGGGATTTGAGAGGGGGATTCGGATAGTTGGACACCCTATTATTTATTAATATTTGATATCATAATTTATTGAACATTTTAGTTACCATACTAAATTAAAATTATCAATTAAATTAAATAAAAAACCAATCCCAATCTATAATCATTTATATTACTCATTAAAATATAAAAAAAATTGAGGGATTTAAAATCACATGAAAATAAAGTGGATATTTATTATGATCTATTATCTAATATTTATTGATTAAAAAAATTAACTAAATTAAAATAAATTTTTATATTTATATCTATTTAGTGTCTATTGACTGATACGTTTTGCTATTTTAAATAACTCTCTAACCTGTTGACTGATCTTGGGACTGAAATGATTCTAAATCACTAAAATTAATACAATTGTATACCTTATTTGAATAAACATACCTGAAGAATGACCAATTCTGCAACTGTAGCACTAACTGGATTACTTAGATCAGGATCTTCAGCTTCTGATAAGTATTTACCATCGCCCAAAATTTCGCCATTGTTGTGGAATAAGGGTAGTGTTTGGGGATATTTCTATGGTTTGTTAGTATATTGTTGATATGATTTGGAATAAAATTTACAATAATGAATTGTTTTAAAAATTGTAAAAGTTTAATGAGTAAAGGTTCTTCCAATTGGAAACTTATGGTACTCAAACGTTTTAGGAATGCCATGGCTCTGACATTGGATGTCTATATAATACTATTAGCCACTAATTCAAAAAGCATGCTGTTAGGATTACCTTGACACCTTCGATAAATGCTCCATTTAAGCATTGAATGAAATGATCGCCAATTTCAGTACTCAAATCACCGTATCCACCACCTCCAAACGTCGTCATGGTCATCAAAATACGATACAATTCGTCATAGAAGGGTTTCAAGTCCAAGTTGAGGCCTACAATTTCGTCATTCAACAACTTAAAGCAGCAGTGAATGCATTTCAATCTGTTATTCAGATAGTCCAACTCGGGATGGAGCGAATGTGATGTGGATGGAATCTCCTTATACAGTAAAGATTTCAAATATGGGAAAAGATCTGGGAATAGGTCCACATTGATCAAGTGAGCAAAATTGATAAGACCGTCGAGGACACTGGGAATCAGAGGACTGGGAGGATCAGTCTTGAGAATTCTGAAGTAGATAATAAACACAGTTTTGAGAGTTTCAGACTGAAATTTGCTGACTTCTTCGCGAGTGTATTCTGCTTCGGCTTCTCTGAGCTCATCCCTCAACTCTTTGTCGATCTTTTGCTTCTTCTTTTGCTTTTTACTCACGTGTTGACTCAATTCTGCTAACACGCGCTTATTCTTCTTGCCCTTTTTAACTGGTTTGTCGCCCTCCTTGGTTTGTATAAGGTCATCTACCTTCGACGAAATACTCAAATTCAAATTCAAGTACCTTAACAATTCAATAGTCTGTTTTGGGATATTATAATTTTTGTTTTTCATAAGTCTTAATAAAGTGTGAGTCATTAACAAACTATTTTCACCTAATTTATCCTCCTCGAACAATTGTTTGGTTCCATCCCAACACTTTTGGTAACAGTCGTCAATTTTCTTGCTCATGAGACGACGTCCCACAAATTCTAAAACGTATTCGAAGAAATTAAAATGACCCATCTTGCTAACGAGATTCGCGAAACAGTGCACAATTGTTGGGCCTAAAGGACTGTCGTCTGACTGGAATTCGCGTTGAAGACTAGTGAGATAGGATTGGTACTGAGATAAGAGTGCTTGCTCATAATCCCTCTGACGTTTTACTTCTTTACTCACTTTTACAGATTGCTCCTCCTGAGTTAGTGGGCGAATGCGATAACTGTGTAGTGTTAGCAATGGTTTAGATTGTTGATAATGATAATTGTTACCTGGGTAAAATATCGACAAAAATAGCCAAACTAGCGATAAAACTTAAATGTCTCACTTTGGGATGTTTATGCTTATACAATTTTTTCAAATCATTTAACAAATTATACTAAATTGTGTTAAAAATTTATAATCATAATCGATATTAATGCTTAATTACCTTCTCTTCGGGATTGGATATAATTTTCAAACTCAATTTTGCTATTTCTTCCTGAATTTGAACTAAAAAATTAGGATCTGTAACCGATGGTAATTGAAGACGATCTTTGCCCAATTGTTTCGTTTTTTCATTGGATATTTCTGCTATAGATTCTACTTCTTCCTTCTCGGATTCTTCCTCTTTTTCGCTCTCTTCATCAGCTTGCACTCTGACTAGAGTACCATCCTTCAGCTTGATAGGCAACTTCCCAGGTTTATTACTCTC
>JNEM01009868.1:0-16915 GCA_000697335.1 Conidiobolus incongruus B7586
AATAATTTATTCAATAATTTATAATAAATTTTAATTAATATTCATTTAACTTTAAAATAACAAATTTAGTGATATATTATATTTTTTAATAAAATATTATTTAAGTTATTTACATATCTTATTTTTTTTAAAAGGTTTATAATTAAGTTTTACTAATACTAAAATAAAAAGATTTTGATAATTATTTTCAAATTAAAATATAATTAAACTTAATAATAAATTTTTTAATAAAAATTATTTAATAAAAACTATATTATAAATTTATTTTATATATTTTAAAAATATAAAATCTTTATTTTTTTATTATTCAATTTTTACAAGTAATATTATATTGAAAATAACAAATCAAAAAAATTATCATTTTCCCTTTTTAAAATATTATATTAATTTATATGGCTTTTAAGTCTTAGGATTTTTAAAATATATTGTTTCTTTTATACTTAGCAGAATATTAATTATCAACTTATTTTGCTATTTTAAAACCTTTTATTAATTTTTCTTTTTATTCAAAAACTAGATATAATTAATTTAAATATTCTCTTTTTTACCTGTTGTTTATGAGATATTGTATAATTTATATATTGACTCAATATTAAATTATATCAGTTATTTTGCAAAAATTAAATCTATTGTTAATTTATTATATTAATTATACCCTAAGGAGAGATTATTACTAAGCTATTTTATTGAAATATTATTTATAATAATTAATCTAGAGATAATAAGTTTTAAAATTATATTTACAAATATAATTAAAATTTTTGAAATGATAATAAAGCACATTTTAACTTTATATATAAATTTTAATCAACTTTAGAATCAATTATATTGATAGTCAAGTTTTAATATAATAGAATGATGGTTTATAACTATTTGTGATTTGATTAAGGTTTGGAGGCCTTTTTAGGAAATCAATTAGGTTAAGAATAAAAACAGAGGTTTATAAGGCTAAAATAATAGAAAATTTTGTTGAAATAGAGGAGAATAGACCGGTATTTGTATTTATTTACTCAATTATGGATGATTATTAGTTATAAATAATATTGAGTGAATAATCTCAACAAATTTATGATTATAAATTTAGGCAATAACGGATAAATTAAAAAAATTGATCATTTTAGAACTAAGTGTTTAATAAAATCAGGAATTAAAAATGAGATAAGGATAGCAAAATAATGAAAATATAATCAAATAAACATAAGCAACATATTTAATATCATAAATATTTTTGCGCTCATCAAAATTTTTTAAATATTAAATTCATATTTTGAAGTTACTATTTTATGATATATTTTTTGAGTTAGAAATTACTTTTTTCATTGATTAAAAAGTTGAATGATATTAAATTCTGACTAAAATTTGAATCTTACAAGAGTTTATTTAGTTCCAATATTTCTAGCTTTATCCCAGTGACAAAGAGTGATCAATAAAATTCTAACTTGTTTCTGAACTATAGAAATAAAAATAGAATTTGAATTTCTATATATGACGTTGGGCAACAATGATAATTATATTTTGTATTATATGAAACTTAATATTATTGTTAAAAAATATTGAAGTATCTGTAATGCAAGTGAGAGTTTATCTAGATCTTGATTAAATATTGATTATACATGCACAGGACTAAAGGAAATTGCAAGAACAGTATAGTGAATATTGATATTTAATTGGCATTTTAGTAGTATTTCAAATTTGAATCCAGTTTCACTAATTTCGAAACTAACAAAAGATTGATTTTAATCATAATGTATTTAATAAGAAAATTTAATTTTCAATCATTAAGTGGTGTAATGTTAACATTTCTTTACCAAGAATCAAATATTAAATAACTTTACATTATTCAAACCAAAAACATGAATTTGTCAAAAATAAATTTTTATTAAGAGTAATTTGTTGTTTAACATGACAGCAACCTTTGTTTTGGATTTGTAATAAAACCGTTGTCAAATTAAAAGTCACTTGTTGATATTTTGAATTTGATACAATACTAAAAATAATTATGAAAAATGATTATTAAATTTGGTAAATTTACAAATTAATAGTACCTAATATTTGGTCTAATAGATTATTATTTCCTTTTATGTTAATCGAATATTGTTTTAACTCTCTAGGTGTAATAACAATATTATTTTTTTGATTTTCTTTGAATTAAGCCACTAAATAGCAAGCATTCCCCTGCTTGTACCTCTACTTATGATTCAATGATTCATTATTAAATTTATGGGATGATGGTGGGAAATTTTTGAGAATTGAAAAACATTGATGAAATTTGTATTTATCATTTATTATGATATTCAATTGGATGAAAATTTTATTAAGCTTTAGTTTGTTTACTGAATTAGCTTTAGAGTTTATTTAAATTTCATCACATATTACAGCTGTATTTTAATTATAACTTGGTTCTTTTTCATTGGCTAATGTTTAAACCTTATTAACATTACCTCATATATCGAAATTTTTTAATAATTGATAGAATTTATTAAGTTAATAATTTAAAGATTATTGAATGTATTAAGAAGCTTTAATTGATAATATGTTAACAACATTTAGAATTCATCACAATTAATAAAAAAGAGTATAAATATATCATAGAATCGAGATTTTTTTTTCTTACTTTTATTCATCATCGCTTTTACCTTGAACTTTAAAATTGGATAATAGTGATGAATGGTTTATTTTCTATATTAGGTAAGTTTCCTTATTCTTTCACTTATTAAAAAATTATGATACCTCAAAGTCATGATTCAGTATCATTATGATATCATATATCAACTTGTTTACTCATAACTACTAATATTATTCGTTTAAAAAGTGATCATGATTACTGATTTGCCTTTTTAAAATCATATGTTTCAAAATTGGCTCTCTTTCGGATTGAAAGCAGAATTTAACTCATTATTTGATGATTCAAAATGAATTCAAAATTATGTATGTAGTATTGAACCTTAAATTTTTTTAAAATAGTGATACCATAGTGATTTAATCAAAAAATTTAAGATTTGACGATATATATATAAGCCTTGAATGAACTCAAACTGTTTTGTTTATAATCCATTTTGAATTGTGGAAAAATCTTTTCATTTTTGGTTTTAGCAGATACATTTTTGATAGTGAATTATTGTGATTATAATGCTATGTGCTACGAGTGGTGACAGTCTGAAAGAGATCAATCCTTTGAAACCGTATAATATTTTGAACTCTATTAACCTAGATACAGACAACTATCATCTAGACAAAAATCAAGAAGACAGACATGAAAAAATTATTCAATTAATCTGTTTGAAAAATATCAATTTGAATTGTTGTTCTTTAGTTAACTTTTTGGTATATTTATTTATTGATTGTAGACTTATTAAATTTTATTAATTATTTATCACATTATAGTGCCAAAATAATGTTGCGAAATTAATTCAAATTCATTCGAATCATTTTATTATAGTCATTTTTGACCAATTCGCAGCTATTAAAATTTTCAATTATCTCATGACTAGTCCATTGTTCTGGTCTTGTGAAATTTATTTGGCAACTTGGACTGATTTAGAATGGGTAACCCTTCTCTATCTCTACTATTATGTTATTTTTACTAATTTTTTTTCAATTCAGCTTGCTCGTAACGATTATATCGATTCTCGCATCGTCAACTTATTGGGTAATGGTCTGGTTATTTGGGATATTCCATTGACCAGATTTGAAAATCTCAAGGTAATTACTTAGTAATTTAAGATTAAGGATCATTTTAATTCTTTTTGCTATTAGGAAACCCTATTTCAACTTGGAGAATTAACTACATTGAATCAATGCTATCAAGAAGATGGAAAAATGGTAATTTTATGCGAATTTTCTGATTTAAGGATGCTAGCAAGGGCTATTGAATTCATTGAAATTAAATTTCCAAAGGTATTGCTAATTTTATCTCAATTTCTCTTCCTACTCTCTTCTAATATACTTTAAAGGTTCAAGTTTGCTGCTGCGATTTAGAGCAAATTATTTTAGATTGGAAACTTGCTATACGCGAAATCACATTATCCAATAGATTGATTCATGACAACCATCACAATAAAGATCCAATCGTCAGTCAAACAAATACAACTAAATCTACTTCACAAATTAATTGGAAACTTTCTGATACCATCAGGGTCATTCAAAGTAAGTAATGTTAATTATCATCATCCAAATTTAACTAAGCTCAATTAGAACAAGACACGAGAACTACATTTATGATAAAAAATATTCCTAACAAATACAATCAGGTATCTCAAATACATTAATTTTTGAAAATTGATTACTCATTTAACATAGAAAATGTTGATCGAACTCTTAAATCAAAAATTATATGGCAATTTTGACTTCTTATATCTAAGAATCGATTTTAAAAATTTATGTAATGTGGGTTACGCTTTTATTAACTTTACCAATTTGGAGTAAGTAGTTTAGTAATAGTTTATTTTGGAATATATATTTATTTGATACTGTTTATAGTGCTGTAATTTATTTTATTCATCACTTTGTTGGTAAAAAATGGTAATTGTTTTTCAAATTTCCATTCTTGAACTTATTACTAATCGTAGAATTTAGGCCCAATTTCAACTCTGAAAAACTATGTGATTTAGCCTACGCCAAAGTCCAAGGAAAAGCAGCACTCATTGAAAAATTTAAAAATTCTAGGTAATAAAATATAATTTCATATTTCATACTGTTTAATTCAATCTATTTAGCATTATGGAAAAAGATCCCGAATTCAGACCTTGTCTCTTCAACAATGGTGAGCCTGAACCCTTTCCATCTCCTTCTAGCTCCAGACTTTCTTTGGCGTCGTTATTGGATATTCATCCTTTCAAGGAGGTTTAGTATATTATTTGTGAATATTGTATTATTACGTATATATATTATATAGCTACAAGTATTTATTATTGAATAGATTCTTGCATTGTAATAAAATCTCATATTTAGTCATCATAATTAAACGTTTTTATTAAATTAATTTATTGATATAGAAAATTTAGGATTTAAATTTGGATTATCAATATATCTCATTATTAAAAAATATCAGAAATTGCATAAATTCCAATTGATCTAAAATCCTCCAATTTTAAAAATATAAATTTAAAAATATTTATCTGTATAATAAGTCAAAAATGGCAGAAAATAGCCTTCTGTCAGCATTAAATGAAAAATTTTAAACATGAATCTATCCAGGTATTTTTCCAAATTGAAAAAATTATTTTTAGCTTATTTACTAATAATATAGAATGATTTAAAAACACCAATTGAAAATCAGAATCTTGTCAAGAACTATATCTCTACAGTAGTTCAAGATTCTGCAGTTGGTGATGTGATGTTCGTCAAAAATTTGAAGAATAGGTCCTTATTTTTAAGTCAGCCTAAATAACAGAAGAAATTGAGTGAGATTACAGATAGAAAATTGAAGAGGAATCAAAATCGAAACAGTCCAAATATTCGTAGGCTGAAGAGAGTCAAAATGTTTTGAATTAGATGCAAAATCTCTGAAGTATTTACATTCTTAAATATTTAATTGAATAGTATTTGGTAATGTACTAGGTTAGTTATGAGATATTATTGAATTTAAACCACTTATGGCTTCAATATATTCAAGAACTCAAAGGGGCTCATATCCCGCAATTATTTGCTGAGCATTTGTTGAAAGCAGACCTCCATGGTAGTATCCTAACAGATAATCTCTATCAACTATTCTCTTGATATCAACAAATATCAACAATATGCTATTTATACTTGTTAAATCTAAACACCATACACTCTTCAGTCAATCAGGAATTGTTTTACAAAATTTGAAAAATTTTAACCCCTAATAACCGTCTATTAAGTAACCCTTACTAATGCAATTTTCAAGCTGTGTTTTAACATTTACTATTGGCGATATTCGAATCCAGCTGTGTATTTCAATTGTGTTTTGGTGACTGTACTCATGAGTCGTTTGGCCCTCAGCTTGTAGGAAGGCCAGTAGATCGCTCTGTCAAGAAGTTTAAAAAGAAGGCAACCATCGATCCGTGAATTTGTATTTAGAAATAAATATTTTTAGAAAATTTCTCTTCAAATTTTAGTGGTACGGCCAATTACATAGATTTTTATTGTTGTAATTAGAATTTTATGTTATTTTTAAAAATCTAAATAGAGTAAATATTTCGCTTTCGTTGGATTATATGACATATGTAGTACAATTACATGAAAATCAGACATTCTAACTAATTTCAACAAGTTATACTTTTAAAAAATGAATGTCACTTTGTCGGTCACTTTAAAACACAATTTGAATAATTATGAAATGTCATATGATTTGATGAAATAGGATGTTTTTAACCAATTATTCTATTTTATTAGGAACTCATGATTTATATTGAGCCAAAAATTATTCTAATTTTTTAGAATATTGGTTAAAAATTTCATATTTAATTATATCATTAAAATCCTTCAAGATTTTTTTCATGAATAGCAATGCATTTGATTTGACATCATAATGGTAGCACCCATAAGTAATTTATCTCACAAAAATTGATTATAAAAAAATACCAACCATCCTCTCCACTTAAGTGACTATTAAATGAAATAAAATAAAAATAAAAAATGGCAAATTACGTAACCATTGCAACATGCAGTTTGAATCAGTGGAGTTTAGACTTCGAAGGCAATTATAATCGCATTGTTGAATCTATCAAGTTAGCGAAGCAGAAGGGTGCAAAATTGAGAACTGGGCCCGAACTTGAAATTACGTAAATAAAATTACAAATATTTTAAACAGAAATATATATTTATAATTTTATATAGGGGCTATAGTTGCCAGGACCACTTTTTAGAAGGTAAACAAAACACCAAAACTTAAATCGGTCGTTATTAAATTTGTCTAGCGGATACTATTAACCACAGTTGGGAGAGCGTTGAAAGATTATTGAAATCGGATTTGACTAAGGATATTTTGGTGGATGTCGGCATGTAAGATATAAAATAAAGTGTAAAAAATGCTGTGCTAATGATTTGGTTTAGGCCTGTTTTGCACAAGTCATGTACTTTCAACTGTAGAGTATTCATCCATAACTCTAAGGTTTTGTTCATTCGTCCAAAGCAGTGGTTGGCTAACGATGGACTTCATCGCGAGTTGAGATGGTTTACTCCTTGGTCAAGACCTCATTACATCGAAGACTTCCCCCTACCACCCTCTATTCGTAAGCTCACTGGTCAATCGACAGTACCATTTGGTGACGCATTACTCAGAACCGTGGACACTTGTGTTGCTATTGAAACTTGTGAAGAATTATTTACTCCACAAAGTCCCCATATCAACATGAGTTTGGACGGTGCTGAAATTTTCTTGAATGGTAGCGCTAGCCATCACGAGCTGAGAAAACTTCATCGTCGTGTCGAGCTCATTAAAGAAGCCACTACCAAAACAGGTGGTATTTACATGTACGGAAATCAAAAAGGATGCGATGGCGACCAGGTTTACTACGATGGTAGTTCAATGATTTGTGTTAACGGTCAAATCCTTTCTCAAGGATCCCAGTTTTCCTTGAACGATGTCGAAATGGTTTTTGCTACTATCGATTTGGAAGATGTTCGCGCTTACAGAGCTAGTATTATCAGTCGAGGACTTCAAGCTTCTAGGTCACCCATCTATCCTCTCGTACACGTCGACTTTGAGCTCACACAATCCGAACCCTATAAAAATGGCGTATGGCCCGTACCAACTATCCCAAGACCTCCGAAATTTTTGCCATTTGAGGAAGAAATTGCAAGAGGTCCAGCATGTTGGTTGTGGGACTATTTGCGCCGTTCCCGCACCAGCGGTTTCTTCCTCCCACTCAGCGGAGGTGCTGACAGTTGCGCAACAGCATTGATCGTCCACTCAATGTGCCGTCAAGTGGTCAATGCATCTAGAACTGGTAATACAACAGTAATTGCTGACGCCAGAAGAATTGCAGGCTTACCAGCTGACGATCCTTACGTCCCCGAAGATGCTCAAGAATTCTGTAACAGAGTCTTCCATACTTGCTACATGGGAACTTCCAACTCTGGCGCAGACACTCGCAACAGAGCTAAGGCTTTAGCCCAAGAGATCGGATCCTATCACTTGGACATCAATATAGACGCTGTTGTCCAAGCTGTGCTTGCACTCTTCCAATTGATTACTGGCAAAGCACCCCAATACAAGGTCCATGGTGGCACTGACGCCGAAAATTTGGCACTTCAGAACGTTCAGGCACGCCTTCGTATGGTTATTGGTTACATGTTCGCTCAATTGCTCCCCTGGGTTCGTGGAAGAGCTGGAGGTCTTCTAGTACTCGGTAGTAGTAATGTTGATGAAGCATTACGTGGTTACTTCACCAAGTATGACTGCTCAGCTGCTGACTTGAACCCTATCGGATCTATTGGTAAGACCAATCTCAAGAAATTTATCCAACACTACCACCGCACCTACAAAATTGAATGCTTGGCCGATTTCATATCAGCTGTACCATCTGCCGAGTTGATTCCCTTCACTGAAGAAGCCATCCAATCGGACGAAGTGGAAATGGGTATGACCTACGAAGAACTTTCCGTATTCGCACGTCTCCGCAACTTGAGTCACCTCGGGCCTTACGGCATGTACCAAAAACTCCTCCACGAGTGGGGACGTCCTGCATTCCCTCTCGACGAAATGGACGGCACGCCAATCCAATCACCCGCCCAATCACCTCCCGAGTTCAAATTATCAGGCAAAGAAATTGCAGACAAGGTCAAGCGCTTTTTCTTCTACTATGGTATCAATCGCCACAAGATGACTACACTCACACCCGCCTACCATGCCGAGGGCTACAGTCCCGACGACCGTCGCTTCGATTTGCGACCCATGCTCTACAACGGCCGTTGGGACCGACAATTCCAAAAAATCGACGAATTGGCGGAAAAATTCGACACTAGACATAATTTGAAACTGTAATATTCTAGTGACGCTGAAGTGTTTAATCAATAAAAAAATAAAATTAAAACAAATTGAATATTAGCAAATTTAATCATTTGGATTGTAATGAACCAGATGATGTTTTTTGATAGGCTACTCATAGTTTTATAGTTTTAAATTTATTTAAGATTGATTGTTAAAGATATGATTGTGAAGTTGTGATTTTTTTGTGCCTCCATTTGGCCTAATGGATATGGTATTGGACCTTTAATCCTGGGATTATGGGCCCCAGTCCCACATGGGGTGTCGCTATTATTCTGCACCTTTATTTTTACAACCATTCAAAAATATTTAAATCAATATAATGTTTTCAAAATTTTTCACAAAAAATAATATAGGATAATATCTTATTATTTTTTTATTCAAATGAATAATCATTCCAATGTTATTAATAAAACAATAAAGATGGTTTGATTTATAAAAACAATATTACCACACTATGTATAGAACTCTTCCAATCGTTTTTCAAAAATTTAAAAATTTAAATCAAAAATAACATGATTCAATATTTATATGAAAACTCAATTAATATAAAACAATTAATTTTAGATAGAATAATTATAATACACTATTACTCCTCTAAGAGTTCAAATATTGTTTACATTTAATTATTTTCAAAACTACCAATATAAAAACTAGTTCAACTAACTTAAATCAAAATCTAATATTAGGTTGAATATTATTCACAATTTTTGGAAATATTAATTCAATCGTTTAACTTATAAAATATTATAGCAACATATATGTTATCATATACCTTCAAATTTTGTTAAATAATCAAATTATACCTTATTATTATTTTGTAATTTTAAAATATCCTAATTTATCCATTAATCGGAATCTAAACTCCTTATAATATCTAAATAAATCAATATTCAAATTAATTGTAGAAAATTGATTAATTTTTAACAAGTGTTAAATTATTTTTAAAAAAAAATTGGTGAGATATATTCTAATTTGTTTTTTAAGATTTTATTAAATAAAATTTTAAATGAAATTAATTTAAGTTCAATTTTAATAAAATATCAGTATAATTTTTTTCATTAGCAAAATATGTATCCAAAAGTTTATTTAATTAATCATAAAAATTAATTATAATCAATATTAAATTTTATTAATTAAAAATCATATAATTTTTAATTAATTAGTTATTTTACATTGAGCTGACTTATAGTTAAAATATCATTTTGAGATTTTGCAATAAATTGTTCATTGATTTCCAATAATAATGGCGTTTTATAAATAGTATCAAGATCAGTCATATTATAATGACACTATTTGTTGAATATATTAGTGAAAATATTAGTATATTTTGTTATTTACTTTAATTATAAAGTACTGTGTATTATACATAGTCCATGCTGACATACTATGAGGAAAGAAGTTGGGGAGAAATGAATGGTAAAAATATGAAGCGAAATTACATTGTGAGGAGGAAGGGAATAATCATAATTATCATAAAAAAATGAATAATAATATAAGTTGATATAATAAATAAGTAAAATAGTTATAAAAATGTTATAAAGGAATAAATAAAAGTATGAAAATAATATTTAGATTAAAATCAATTATTTTTTTTTTAAAATTTATGTAGTACTTTCATTTGTGGAAATACGTTTAAAGGTGGGAGAATGATGTTAAGAAATTTAAGCAAAAGTCTTGACGAAGTCACCGATGATGGTACGGAGTTTTTGTTCGTTGTCAGAGGAGAGCTTACCTTCGTCACGGATGGCAGTCAAGGATCAGCGTGGTTGGAGGTAATGAAGGGAAGGAAGGCGTTTTCGAAATCAACAACCTTTTTAACGTCAATCTTATCCAAGAAACCGTTGACACCAGCGTAAATGATGGCAATTTGTTGTTCGACGGGGAGGGGCTTGTATTGGGGTTGCTTGAGTAATTCAGTAAGACGAGCACCACGGTTGAGTAAGAATTGGGTGGAGGCATCCAAATCGGAACCGAATTGGGCGAAAGCAGCAACTTCACGATATTGGGCCAAGAAAAGCTTAAGGGAACCAGCAACTTGCTTCATAGCCTTGGTTTGGGCAGCGGAACCGACACGGGAGACAGAAATACCGACGTTAATGGCGGGACGGATACCCTTGAAGAAAAGTTCGGCTTCCAAGAAAATTTGACCGTCAGTAATGGAAATGACGTTGGTGGGAATATAAGCAGAGACATCACCACCTTGGGTTTCAATGATGGGAAGAGCAGTCAAGGAACCAGAACCAAAGTTCTTGTTCATCTTAGCGGCACGTTCCAAAAGACGGGAGTGAAGGTAGAAAACGTCACCAGGGTAGGCTTCACGACCAGGAGGACGACGAAGTAAAAGAGACATTTGACGGTAGGCAACAGCTTGCTTGGACAAGTCATCATAGATAATTAAAGCGTGTTTGCCGTTGTCACGGAAGTATTCACCCATGGCACAACCAGAGTAGGGAGCCAAGAATTGAAGGGGAGCGGCTTCAGAGGCAGTAGCGGCGACGATGATGGAGTACTTCAAGGCGTCGTTTTCTTCCAAGGTTTGGACGAATTGGGCAACGGTGGAACGCTTTTGACCAATAGCAACGTAGACACAGTACAATTTCTTGGACTCGTCAGAACCGTCGTTCCACTTCTTTTGGTTAAGGATGGTGTCTAAAGCGACGGAGGTCTTACCAGTTTGACGATCACCAATAATCAATTCACGTTGACCACGACCAATGGGCAACATAGAGTCGACAGATTTGATACCAGTTTGCATAGGTTCGTGGACAGATTGACGGGGGATAATACCGGGAGCCTTAACTTGGACACGTTGACGACCAGAGGCGTTGATAGGACCTTTACCGTCGATGGGGTTACCTAAAGCATCGACGACACGTCCCAAAAGGCCTTCACCAGTGGGGACGTCGACAATGTTACCAGTACGCTTGACAGTGTCACCTTCCTTGATCAAACGATCGTTACCGAAAATGACAATACCGACGTTGTCGGGTTCCAAGTTAAGAGCCATACCCTATTACAAATAACAATTTAGTATCCAAACCACCAATCTTGAAATAATCAGCATCAATTAATACCTGAACACCAGAGGAGAATTCAACCATTTCTTCGGCTTGGCAGTTCTTGAGACCGTAGACACGGGCAATACCGTCACCAACGGACAAGACACGACCGGTTTCTTGGATATCAGCAGTGCTGTTGACTCCCAAAATGCGTTCTTCTAAGATGGAAGAAACTTCGGAGGTGGCTAAAAGCAAATTGATCAGAAAAAGTGACACATGATGACAAGATTAAAAACTTACAAGGCTTAGCGGCAGCCCAGGTAGCAGCATTGGAGGAGAAAAGGTTAGCGGCAATGCGAGAAGCACCGACGTTTTGGCGGATCTAATAAATTGATCAGATGATTAGTTTGATGACGGAAGACAAATTATAGTAAAAAAACAACTGATGAGACAAAGCAAACTTAATACAAATCATCAATAAACCGAGTACTAAGTGACGAAAGCTTACCCAGTTAGTAGCTTGGCGCTTAGTAGTAGTACGTAAAGCGGCGCGAATCATCTGTGGTTATTTTAAAGATAAAGTGAACACGAAAGCAGTGTTAACAAAGTGCAAAACTTATAAATTATTATCCAAATATACTTTCAATTTTTTTATTTTCAAACACCCATAATTTTTTACTAGATAAATTATCCCACTTTCAATTGGACACACATATTTTACTAAAACTATTTTCTATTGGTTTATTTTCAATTATTCTGCATTTTGATTTGCTAATATTCGACCATTTACAACCTTTAGCAATTTTTTTGGTGTGTGATTTAATAAAAATCTATTACAATGTCACATTTATTAAATGATGTATAAATATTCGTTGATAGATTCAAAAGGAAAAATTGAAATTTATCTTTTAAAAATATTAGTATATAATTAAATGATCAAATATATAATATATACATCATTATGTCATTATAAAATAAACTTTAATATTTTTCATCTTTTAGAAGTACATAAAAAATAAACGATTTGGTGAGTAAACTTCAATAGTAAGAGTTTTAGATAGAAATAGACGAATAGTAAAGGTCTATAACACTCTGATTAGTTATTGTAGCCAACATTTGTTTTCTACCTTGCTTTTCTTTAGATAGTTTTTTAGCAATATTATCATATGTTTAAGTAAATTCAATATATCATTTTCAATATATATCCAAGATCTCTCAACTTGATCATTTATTTTTTATAAAATTTTAATGAAAAATATTTTATTAATAACTTCTTTATAGATCTCAGATTTCGATCTCTTTTTTATCAACAATTTCCAATATCAATAATAACTTGAGAAAAAATA
The DNA here is from genome assembly GCA_000697335.1 of Conidiobolus incongruus B7586. Lineage (NCBI taxonomy): Eukaryota > Fungi > Entomophthoromycota > Entomophthoromycetes > Entomophthorales > Conidiobolaceae > Conidiobolus > Conidiobolus incongruus. The sequence goes on from JNEM01009868.1 coordinate 13,302, forward strand.
GACTATATTGGGTAATTTTGTAACCCGATATTTTTATTTAAAAACATCCTGTTTACAATAGATTTATTAATATATATCAATTTTTATGATTAAATAATTATAGTAACGTTTTATTAATTTTGGATCTTTATAAATATATTGAATTATTATATACAGAGATTTTAGCTATAGAATTTGATCAGATAATTTTTTGTAAAATTTTTTATAGTTATAACCTTAAATTAATTTGATTTTAAATTATAATAATATACTATACAATTTGATATTAAAAGTTTTTATTATTTTTTAAATTAATTTTTTCACTATTAAAATAATCAACCTTTGATTATTTTTGATTTTGATTTTTAAACATTATTTAATACTCTTTATAGAATTTAATATCAACATTATTTATATTTATTTTACTATTTATATTATTATTTTAATTAAGATTTAATTATTATATTTTTAATTTTAAGTTTTTATAATCAATTACATTTAGAATGATAAAAAGAATATAATTTTTTTCATACTTTCAATATATCTGATAAGAGTTTAATAAATATTATATATCTGATTTTTGAAATTTTAAGTATTTTCAAGTTTTAGATAGAAAAAATATTACTATTGAAATTGATTAATTTGAAAATTGAGTTATGTTAATTCAAATTATATAACGATTTTATTTTTCAATTTTTTATTTATCATTATTAAATAATTCTTTTATATTCATATCATATATCGATGTTAGTATATCTTAAATATTATTCGATAATATATTATTCTAGGTAAACTATTATAGTATATTGAATACTCAATCTAATTCAATGACCATATATTATAATAAACACAGTAGTATTTGAACTTACTACTACTTATCTGTTCGTTTTACAATGAATTTTTATTATATTTTCATTATTTGATTTTTTAAAAGATTGATCTATATTTTATTAGTATATGATAGTAAATTTGGCTGATATTTTAATTTGTCAATCATATCCAATACTTGAATATTAATCATAATTATTTAGGGTCCGTATTTGATATAACTATTCTTTGTCACACTAATAATTATTATGATTTTTTATTATATTCATATCATTTTCTTATATTGATTATATTTTATTTTAAACAATCAAGTTATAATTATATTTTATATAAGAATATTGTTATAACTGTGAAATATATTTCCTTTATAAAATCAATCAATATGTCATTAATTAGTTTATAATTTCCTTACCCTTTTGAATTACCAATCACAATATCATTCTTACAAACTGATTCAATCTCTGTATTCATATTTAACCCATTGGGCTGATTATTGATTAATGCTAAGTCAAAATTGTACGAATACGATGGGATTATTACAAAATCAATTATTCTATCTTTTTTTGCACTTAATTAATTTATTTATAATCTATATTGATAAATTTTGAATTATAATTTAATTTAATATAATTTTCATTCAAAATAAAAGTTTATAAATTATATTTTATTAATTGGTCAATACATGGTCAGATTATCAAATGATGTCATTTAATTTATATTCTTTAAAGTGACTGACAAAAATTAACCATAAATTATATTCAAACAAAAAATATATATTTGTTTATCTATATTGATATTAATATGGTTATAATATTGATGTTTTTTGATATCATGAAATGTATATTTTTTCAATGAATATCCCATTTTATTGGCGAATTTAAGATAGGTTAATGAAAAAAATCTGTGACTTTTTTTCAATCAAAATAATATTTTTATTTTATTTACCAATATTGAAAATAATTTCTAACATTTTATTCATTATTTGGATTTCCATTATAAAATTCAATTAATACTATTTTAATTAAAATATAGGATATATTTAATTAAATAATTTAACATTAAAATGAAAGCATATTAAAATTTATAATTGGCATTGGTCAATTGCATTAGATCTTAGTAGCTAATTTTACAATCGAATAAATATGTAAAACTTATTTCAATTTAGATAGTGATAATAAATCCTAGATATATGATCAATAGTGAATTATAGTATACCAATATTTTGAAATGAAATTCTTTAATTAATTATTCTAACTCTCCCATAAATTCACCAAGATATATTTAGATGTATTTGTTAAATTTCAAACTAAATATTAATTAAAATATGAAATTTATAATTTTGATCCATTAATGCAGTTTACATAATCTATCTTCAAATCAGAGTATAAATAGCCCATTAAATCCTGAATTCAATTGATTTTCAATAGATTTTGAATAATAAAATTAAAAAATATTTATATTAATCATGACAGCAGAAAAACATCCCTACTTCCCCAAAACCTTAATTATAAAAGACTATATTGAAAATACAATAATATCCCAATCTATTTTAAATATTTTCCTATCTGCTGTAGGTGCTTTGGGATTATTTGCTCACCATCGTATATCTAATAGTTATTATTATGAGCCAACTACGATGGATATTTTAGGGTATACATGGTTTGTTCTAAGCGGCTGGATTCACTTGATACTAGGATCATATTACGTTATTTTCAATGACTCTATAGCTAGCGACAATTCAATTTTGGGTCAAGTTTGGAAAGAATATAGCGTTGCAGATTCCAGATTTATCACCAGAGATCCTACAATTATTTGGAATCAAACTATCGCATCAGTAAGTCACTTTAATATTATTAAATTCATCCTTTAAAATTAATCCAGAATTTTAGTTTTTATGGGGCCCTTTAAGCATCTACACCGCTGAATTAATCTACGCTAATAATTTGAAGCAATATCCTCTCACTATTATTGTATCAATGGGCCAATGGTATGGAACTTATCACTACCTTTCATCTGAAGTTCAAGAAAGATTCCCAAGAACAGATCCTCATCCCTATTACTTATGGCTATACTTTATAGGGATGAATTTAATATGGATTGTGGTCCCTATTATATTGACTTTCAATTCATTTTGCAAGTTGAATGAGATTATTGATTTAATTCCTTAACAGTTCTACTCTCTCCACTGTAATAGAAAGGCATCATCCGAGGCTGCGAAAATTCTATTTTACCTATGATCAAAAGCTCAAACTCTCAGATTTTTAAGCTGTTGATATATTTCGGTGATGCTGGGGGATAGACAATATAAAAAAGCAATTTTTAAGTAATGAGACTTTTTTGATATTGAATATAAATAAATATTTTGATATATAATATAAAATCAATACTCTCTTATATTATTAATAATTTTTTTGTTATATTTTTAACAAACTTTTAATACTTAAAAAATAGTTATTTTTATTAAAGCTTAAAATTTAATGTTTCACAAATTAATTAAATTTATTAAAATTTTCTTGTTATTTTTTTATTTGCTTAAAGCAATTTTAATTATATAAGTTATAATCTAATAAATATACAAAATAAAATAGCTTTTTCTAATTAAAAAAAATTAAAAAAAATTTTTTTTATAATTTTAATTTATATATTCTATAATTATTATATAAAATAATAAATGTTTAAAATTATATTTTAAATATTAAATAAAAATAATTTTCATTTAAAAATTAAAATAACATTTATTAATTTAATCTATTATTATAATTAATATTCACTTATAAATAAAATGCTTATTTATTAAAATTTATAAA
>JNEM01009870.1:0-18893 GCA_000697335.1 Conidiobolus incongruus B7586
AATTATTTAATTAAAATTAAAAAGAATTTTTAATAAATATTATTTATTTTATAAATTATTAAAAAAATAATAATTAAAATTAATTTTTTTTAAATTTTAATATGGTTTAAATAATTTTTCTTTTAGTTTTAAAATATTATTTCTATAAGATATTAATAAGATTTAAATTATTTCAAAATATTTGTGGTTGAATTTTATTAATATTAAAATAAATCTTTTAATGATTAATATTTTATTTACATATAATTAATTTAAATAATAAATTTATAAAAAATTTATTTTTTATAAAAAAATTATACATCTATATATAGTTTAAAAGTATATATTCTCTTATTAATTTTGTATATAATTTTTTCTGAAACTATTAATATAATTAAAATATTGGAATTAAAAATTTCCTTATTTGTTTAATTATAAAGTAATATTTATAAATATAAGCATTTGAGAATTGAAAAAAAAATAGTAAATAATATAAAAAAAGTAGAATTTATAATATATAAAATAACAATAAAGATTTAATAAATTGATATATTGATGTATTATAATTTATTTGGAAATATATGAAAACTGAAAAAAAATTAAAAATTGATTCAATTTTTCAAGAATAATATATGAGAAAAAAGAACTTTGAACATGGGCGTATAGCTCAGTGGTAGAGCAATCGACTGCAGATCGATAGGTCGTTGGTTCAAATCCGACTGCGCCCTTTACTTGATGATTTGAAAGTATTTTTGATATATTTTATTTGTATTTTTATTATCGTATAAAATCCTTGGTTAACTAAAATTCCAAAATATCAGTTGATTAAGTATTCTGAAATAAAAAATATTTACTTCAATAAAGTTTTGATAAAATTAATTTCATCAATATACTTAATTTAAAATACTACAAATATAATATAATTTTAAATTATTTTGATTTCTTTTTTCGTAAATATTGAATTAATCATTAAATCTATTAATTTATAATTGATATACAAATATTTTGCAATAATAATATCAACTCTAGTTTTTTACAGATAATTGGATATATATTTCTACTGTATGATGAAAAAATTTATCAGATAATATAACTTCTTCAGCTTGAATATTGGATTTATTAGATCTCAAATTCAAATACTGCCATTAAATATATATATATATATATATATATATAATTTGACAGTTAATTCAAAAATGCTTAAAAATTTAATATTTCAAATAAAAATAAAAAATAATTTCAAAATATTAATTTAATATTCAAGATAATTCAAAATTATCATTTTTTTTAAATTTTTGAATTTTTTTATCTATAAAAAATATTTCAGATATCAATTAAAATGACATTAAATAAAATCATTGCCTTAAATAGGAATGTTACGTTTTTTTATTTAAAATAGTATATTCATTTTAATATTAAATTATTTAATTATTTTTATATTCATCATTCTATATTAATTCAAAATTTATGGGAATTTTTATAATAAAAATATTAAATGAATGAAATTTCAAATCATTTTTCATTCTTTGATAATTAATCAATAAAATATTAAAAATTAAAAAAAACAATGAATTCTAATACAAACACCGCCAACGACTACAATCACGATAATGATATCACATTACCAGAAACCTATAATTCTTTTTTAATGTCAACTTTACAAAATCCTCACCAGCCTATTCATTCTACACCCCTGCAACCTCGACAAAGTTCTCAAAGTTATAAACCACCTTCCCCCAATATGCCCAATACTCAAACCTTCCCCGAAGAGTCCGGTCTCGAGGAGGAGTATGATATGTTGGTGAAAGAAGTTGAAGGTGTCACCCAACTTAATCAAACTTTGGTGCAATTTAATGAGAGTTTGGAAGTGATGGAAACTCATTTACAAGTAATATAAATCTCTCTTTATAAAACTTTTTTGATTAACCAGTCATTTAGCAATTTCATGAAAATATCACTACCACCGAAAAATTATTAAACAATTGGAGTGAGTTGTTGGGTCATAGTATTTTAGCAGATTCGTTAATAAGGACAGAGGGTTGGAAAGGAGGCGCTCAAGTAATTGATATTTTTTTAGTAATGTTGTAATATTAATTAAGTTTTTAGGATGCTGCTGTCGAAGATTTAGTAGGTGATTTTCAGTTACCTGATAATTTTTCATTTGGAAGATCTTAAAATTCTGGTTGAAACTCTAAGATATTTTTAAGTCATTGAGAGTATGATCCTTTCAAGACAATAATCACATCATTTCATGTAATATAATTGAATGATAATTAGTATTTATTATAGTAATTATTTACCATTCATTAAATGTACATTTTAAAATAATTAATTCTAATAAACAAATTTTGTATTATTATATTGTTTTTATTTTTATTTTTATTTTGATCAATATGTAATATATTTAATAATTAACTTTAAAATGTAGCTTTAAATAAATATAAGATTTAATTATGTTATAAAAAAATCTAAATTAAATAAATTATTTGGGTAATCTCTTCAATTGGTGCATTAACCAAATACCACTAGTCAAGAGGGCTAAGGATCCACTCTGGTGAGCAGCTGCCAAAGAGATGGGTACAGAATAGATCAATGTACCAATACCCAAACTGACTTGGAGAATAGCGACACCAGCCATGATGCGAACAGCAATTCTTACAGGGCGATTGAGAGCAAGGCCGCGACTGTAGGCATAGAGTCCCATAACGCTACAGAAAGTGGTGACAGCTAATACTCTGTGGTTGAATTGGACAAGTGTGGGGTTATTGAAGAAATTGTGCCACATTCCTTCACCGGTCTTAGGATCTTTGGCGAAGAGGTGGGACCATCTTTCTTTAAGGGGAGGAATGATACTCTCGCCCATATATGGGAATTCATTATAGATCATACCGGCATCGAGACCAGCTACTAAGGCACCTGACATGGCAGTAAGGAAGATCAAGCCAGTCACAGCGTGAGAAGCCTTGGAGAACTTAACAAGATGGGTGGGTGTGGGGAGGAGAGACTTGGGTCTCAAAACATCCCAACCAATTTTCATGAATCCAGCATACAAAATAAAGGCACTACCAAGATGGGAAGCGAGACGTACGGCACTCACACGAGGAACAGCGTTAGGGTCTTCCATCAGCTGTTGATCTAATCCTGATTTGACCATGTACCAGCCCAAAGCACCCTAATTACAAAGTTAATTAAAATTAATGAATCAATATATTAAAAATACCTGAAAACCGATCAAACCACCAAGGGTCAATAATTTAGGTTTAAGACTAGGGGAAAGTTTACCTTTAGCCCAGAAATAAGCCAAAGGACCCAAAAAGGCCAAACCAATAAAACGTCCCCACATCCTGTGGAACCATTCCATAAAGTAGATATTCTTAAATTCGTCAACGGTCATATGGTGATTGAGTCTAAATCCTTATTAATATCAAAAATTTTTGAATAAAAGCTTTACATACTTGTGATATTCTGGACTTTGTCTATACTTTTCAAATTCCACTTCCCACTCAGTAGGAGTAGAAGGGTATTTCATACCCTTGATAAGGTTCCACTCTGTGATGGACAACCCTGACTCCGTAAGTCGGGTTAGACCTCCTACCACGACAATACCGAAGGTCAAACCACCCATACCGAGCAGCCAGTACCCCACAGCCTTAGGTGCCTGAGGGGCTTCGAACTCAGGAGCAGCATTTGACGAGAACCATTTTGTTTGACGTTTACCGATTAACTCTCTTAATTGACTTCCTCCAATCTGATGCTTGTTAAAGAATTGTCTACTTGTATATTTGGTAGCACTACTATTAAAACTGAGGGGTAATCTCCTCATGAATGGAGTATTTAAAAATCTTCCAATCATTGCCGAATTGATTAAGATCTTATCAATCTTTTTAATGTATATTATTTTATCATTCAAATTACCTAGCTGAATCCCTTTAACATTTTTTTGTAGCTAATCAAATTATGGGAATTTTGGATATTATATTAAGATTTAGATAAGATCGTATAATAATCCGAGAGTAAAAAATTTATATTTTAGTTGTTGGTTTAATTTAAAACTAATTTAAAAGTTAATATATTTTTTTTGAATAAATAATATATCTTTTACAATTAATTTATTATTAGATAGAAATTTTATTTTATTTATAATTTATAATTACTGATAATATTTTTTTTAAAAAATTATTTTATTTAAAATTTTATTTTTTTTATATTTATTTAATTTATATATTTTTTTAATTATCAAACAATTATTTTTAGATAATAAGATGATGTCATCGATCCAAAATCTAATAATTACTTATACAGGATAATATAGGCTAAATCTTTAGGGTATATATTATCGAAATGATATTTGTTATTGAAATTTATAATAATAGTTTGTTAGAGTGTATTAACAATATATATATATATAGTTAAAATTATCTTAAAAAATTCAAAATTTAGATAGTTATTTTAAAATTTTATGATGGTTATTAGTGTTTATTATCTTAAGTATTAATATGATAAAATTTTGTTATATAAAATTGGTTGTTTATTAGACATATGTTTTTAATACTAGTTCATAAACAATGATCAATTTGAATGTAAAATTTATAAAAATACAAATATATATATATATATTTATAATTTTATAAATTTTATAGTTATATAATTTTTTTAATTTTAATAATATTCAAAATCTTATTATATTACATTAAAAGCATAATATAATAAATATTTTTTAAAAAAATATAGCTTTGAAATTTTAATTTATTAATAGTGTATACTATGAATTAATATTGAAATAATTGAAAATTTTTACTTTAAATATATTCTTTAATAAAACCAATTCATTGTATTTTCTTGATAATTCTATTGATTATCATATTTATGATTTTGATTTGATTACAATATATATTTTCTTGTTTTTTGAGGGTAGACTATGATTTAAGTCTTTGAAAAAAATTAATATGATATTTCTTTAAATCTTTATTATTTTAACCTTTTATTATATTTTTCAATTTAATAATAACCTTATTAATAAAATATATTAATAATATCATTGGTAATATGTGGTTGATATGAAATTAAAAACTTATCTATTTATATCGGTTTATTTATTTATTTATTATTATTATAATAATTAATTAATTAATTAAATATCTAATAATTCAAATATAATTTTTATTTTTAAATCAAGTATTATTTAATATATTTATTTCACTTTAATTTTAATAATATTTTAAATAATGATAATTGATTTGATAACTTATTATATTTATTATATTCATTATATAGTATAACTTTTTAAGAGAATTTCAATAAAGAGTAAAATAATCGAAAATCAAATAATATTAAATTTTACCTGAATTAAACAAAGAGCAATTATTGATAATATATAATACAAAGAATTCTATATCAATTAATCATAAAAATCTCCAAATACTAACTAAGGCCAAAAGATTTTCAAAGTACAAAATTGAAAACTTAGTTTAATTAACTTAAAACTAGAAGATCTGATATAAATAACTTTCCTTGTTTAAGCTTTCTTAAATATGTAATTAACTAAAGAATAAATAAAATCAATAGATAATTTAAATATTATTTATTAATCTTAGCAAATGAGCTAATATAGACTGTATTATAGTATCGATTTTATTAAAGTTTCTTTATAAAGTATTTTAATATTATTTAAAAGGTTAAAATATGTGTGATTTATTTTTTAGCTAAAAATTAAGTAATTAAAAAAATAGAGCTAATATATATTTAAATTATTATATTGTTTATCCTACTATACTTAAAAGAATCATCACAATGAATGAATTATTGGCCTTAATATATAATCCATTATCAAAAAATAAATAGAGTACTTAGGTTGAAAAATCAAAACCACTAATATAAATTCAATAATAAAAATTATTCAAAAAAATATTTATATTAAATATATATTAATTATATGGTATTTCACCAGTTGTTACCAGCAAAAATAAATTATAATAATATAAATAAATTTTAAATTTTCAAAAAAACAGTTACAAATTAACAAATAAAAATCAATTAAAAAACCATTTATTGTATATAATAATAATTATATAAATATAGCAGATGTTATCAAAAATTTGTTTATTGAAATTAATTAGCCTTTATTACCATATCCATCATATTCATTAGATATGAACCCTTGTGATTATGATTGTTTTGGTAAGTTAAAGAATCTGATTCAAGTAAAAGATTTGATAGTATTTTAGTTTTATATTTTAAAAATTAGGGGTGTAATTTTAAAGATAAATTATAAAAACCTAAGTAAAGGTATTGAGCAATTACAATTAGTATGGAATTCTGTTATTATAAATAAGGCAGTTATTAACTATTAAAATCATATTATATTGGCTTTAGCTTTATTTTGTTAAAATATAAATTTGAATTGGTGAACTTACTTTTTAAACTACTGAATATTAAAATATAATTATTCTAAATTTATTTACTATCCAAAAAATCATAAATCATCTTGACCTTTTCTCCAAACCCTTCCAAAGATTGTAAAGTTACTTTAGAACCATTAACAATAATACCCAATGGAATTACAATTCAAAAAGCATTCAGGATTATGAAATATCAATAGAAGTAATATAGGTAGAGATTTCAGTTAATGGCTCCTTCGTAAAATGTAGCCAAGTAGTAGAGTGTTCAGCCGTACTGATGCGCTAAGAATATGATGATGATAGGAATGTGGCGTTTTGGATTCTGTTGGTAGATGTGGTAGGACGCTAGTGGGGATATAGGATCCCAAATCATCTAATTATTTAGAATAGATTATTAAATTTATGTTAAAAAAATAATAAGAATTAGTATGTTCTCCATCACCAACAAAGTATCAATAGACAAATATCTGGAATCACTCTGATCATACTTATTCCATAAACTGCCCATAAAGCTTGTATCTCCTGCCAACGTTTTGTGATGTGTAATAAAGTAGAGTTCAGTGGATATAAGGATTTAGCCACTTAATAAGGACCATAAAAACTGAAGATGGTATTTCACATTTAGGGATCCTTAAGAAAATTTGTAGTAGCAAGTAATGAGAATGTGACCAAATGCAATGGACATCCTTGCGAAGATTTGGATAGGTTATGTTGCATTAGAATGTAGTGAAGCAGTGACAGCGATTTTGGGTAGTAGAGATGTGACGCTATTTTATATTTATTTTTTAATTTAATCTATTGGTTAATTTTTTAAAGCAACTAATTTCTTATAAAATTTAAAATGAAGGTTATTAAAAAATTTTGAGTTTGCAAATTCCCAATTCAAATTTATTGAGTACACCAGTTCAAATAATTAATGTCAAAATCTATTAAACAGAATAAAAAATCAATGGAAAAAAAATTAAAATACAATTATTAATGCCGAAATTTAAATATAATATTAGTTTAAAAAAACTGACTTACATAATCAAGTATAAGTTATAAAAAATCAATTTCCTAGAAATAAAGTAACAGGTTTACTAATTAAACTATATTCAATTAAAATTAAATTAAAGATTATTTTTTCAAGAATTTTATCCAATTATATTATTGACTGAATCCAGATCAAATAATCAAATATTATAATTTTTATAATTTGGTTATTAACAAATACAAGTGTTGAATATTATAAAAAATTTTTAAGTATAATTTAATTATAATAATAATAATAATAATAATAATAATAATAATAATAGAATAATGGTAAATGTGGAATATGTGCTAATAGTAGCATTCTATATACTATGTATTTCAATCATCATATTTAATCAATTATGAAATTAATAGTAAACTAAAATAATTTGTAATAATTCAAAATACTGAAAAAAGATTAATCAATATAAATGCTAAAGAATATAATATTAATCAAAGATATCAATAATAAAATGATAAAAATATAGATAATAAAATACAAATTTATGAAAAAAATTCATTATATAATAATATGAAAAATGATAAAATTGAAAGAATAATAAAGCATTAAAAAACAAACATGAATTTGAGAAAATCAATCTTAAATTTTTGTTTCTTAATGATATGCTACTTTAGCTTGGTTGGGAGAATGACAGACTGAGGAGCTGAATGTCAGACGTTAAATCTGCGTTAGTAGCATCAAATTTCTGACTTTTGATAGAGTACAAAATTGCTTTTTTAATTCTGTCTTTAATATTTCATTTACACTTCTGTATATTCACTAAATTTTGTCTCGATTTATAAAACAACTATACTATTTTATTTACAATATAATTTAACAAATATTATATTTTATATATTAAATTAAATAATTTTTTTAATAATAATATTTCATATTCAATTAAATTTAAAAATAATAATATTAATTAATCAAAAAATTTTTTTAAAAAAATGAAACATATTTCAAAAGTAATTATTAGGTTGTGTGTATGCTAATTTACAAAAAAAACAATGCAAACTTTATTAAAAATATAAAAAACTAATATATACCAAATACTAAAAAAGAAAAAATGCGCAAAATCAATCAAAATCAGCATTCAAATTGGGATGAAGTAATAACAAAGGATTCTCGGGAGTACCTTCCATCTCTTTCGTGGTACCGTCGTCGCGAGGCGTGCCCGAAATCTTTTGGCCATCCGTAATTTCGATGAGAGCAGAATCGCGATTCACGAGATGCTTGATAATGGTGCGGATCATCTTGTCGTGGTATTCGAGTTCATCCTCAGTGTCAAAGTCACCAACACCTTCTTCGAGGTACCAGCCGACGAGATCGTCACGGTGAATACCTGGATTGCCTGAGTTTTCTTCGGCTTGGATCTTGAGGATGATGAGGCGCTTGAGACGTTCAAATTGTTCACGGCTAATGCGGAGCTTATTGTCGGATGCTGTGGAAGTGACAGGTCCTTGCGACGTTGAGGATTTGGGATTGGCTTCTGTAGCGGTTTCGCCGTTGATAGCTTCGGCTTCGGCCTGGAGTTCGCTGAATTCTTCTTCAACGTGGATGATACTCTGTTTGAGGAGACGGAAAGCTTCCTCAACATGGGCAGTTTCAATTGTGACTGAGCAGTGAGCTCTGGCGATGGCTTCAGATAAACGAATGAGAGATTCTAATTGACGTACTGTGATACGGTATGAATTCTTGCCAATGGCTTGAGTATCTTGCAATCTGAGGGTTTGGTAGCACTTGGCAAGTAAGGCTTTGGATTCAGGAGTGAGCTTAGGCTTGAAGATTTTAGCGAATCGAATAAATCTAAGAATTTGTTGAGGAGTCAATTCGGGAGTGACTTCAACAGCACCAGTTCTATGGAGATTGACAATATGAGAAGCAAGATTGGTATCTGTTAATTCGTTGGGTTCGTCTAATACAACGAAGAAAAGATCGAAACGGGACATAATAGCAGGGGTCATGGCAATGTTCTGTTTCAAGGTCAATTTGTTGTTGTAGCGACCACCAATGGGATTAGCAGCTGCAAGAATGGAAGCACGAGCATTGAGCGTAGCATGGACACCAGCCTTGGCAATAGAAATAGTTTGTTGTTCCATAGCTTCGTGAATTGCAACTTGATCACTCAAGTCCATCTTGTCGAATTCGTCAATAGCACAGATACCATTATCAGCTAACATTAAAGCACCAGCCTCAATGGTAAAATCACCACTTTCTTCATCCTTGACAACTGAAGCAGTCAAGCCAGCAGCACTGGAAGCTTTACCAGAAGTATAGACGGATCTGGGATAGAAACTGCAAACATATTTGAGGAACTGGGACTTGGAAGTACTAGGATCACCAACGATACAGACGTTGATATCACCTCTGAGCTTCATGCCCTCGGGAGTAACCTTGTGAACACCACCAAGCATCTGAAGTAAAATGCCCTTCTTAATTTCATCATGGCCAAATACTGTAGGAGCAATGGAGCGGTAAAGCTTTTGATAAAGAGTATCGGATGAAGAGAGTAATTCGCGTAATTCAGCAACTTCAGCTTCTGTCAAAGTGGACATATATTCTTTTTGTAATTGTTCATCAGTTTTATTGGCGGATTGTTCGTCGTCTCCAAGGAATCCAGCTTGATGCTATTGAACAATTAATAAAGTTATTCATAAATTTCTAAATATTATAAAGCTTACACTGGCATTGGAAGGTTGGACATGGCTAGCCAAGAAAGCTAACTTGTAGGTCAAATCACGAGCACCAAGAGATTTGAGACCGGTAACACCAGAAGTGGCCAAACCATCCTTAGCTCTGCCAGTACCACCAATATCTCTCTGAGCAGTAACTTTAGTGCCTATTAATTTAAATGAATCAATGCAAAACTCTTAAAATAATCTTGAATAATAATTGCCTGGAGTCTTAAGCTGGCTGATATCTGGAACAACAATTAGACAACCAGTGAAAATAACTTTATCACCAGGTTTAGCCCTTTCGACCATTTCACCACGAATAACGACGTCGAAAGTGCGGGGCATGGAGCCAGAAGGAATTTCGTTGGAATTTTCTTGAATGCGAACTCTTTGCCAATCGACAAATTTACATTCAGAGTTGAGTAGGCGCCACTCCAAACGATTCATACAATTGGGGTTGGGACAGTTAGTGGGCTCTGTGTATTTGAACTGTTGGTAGACACTACGTACCATGGAGTTACATAAGCCACAGGCGAATGTACCAGTAATCAATTCAGGACGTACTTCCGAAGTACGAGTGACAGTACCGGATACAGATAATAACTTACCAAGTTGGGAAGTTGTCAAATCACGAACTTTAGAAACTGGATCAATGCCGATGAAACTCAACAAAAGTTCACGTTGAATCTGCTGCCTTTGGACATTTCCATGGTCCATACATAAATAATTGGGGATTTCGCGTAAACCAACAGCTTGAAGGGCATTTAATAAGAAAGATTCGTATCTAATAAAAATTAGTAAACTCGATTTAAATAATAGTAAAATAAAAGATATATCACCTGTAAAAACTATTCATAATAGCGGTAGCTAATTCGCTATTAACGTTCATAATATGATTAAAATCGACATAAACGGTTAACTTTTGTGTAATGGCCAATTGACGAATTTGTTCAATATAATATAAAGTATCTCCATCTTGATAACTAGACTATAATTAATACTAAATTAAGCATAGAACCTAATAAACTTACTTTTCTAAAAATCTTTTGAATTGTTCTTCAACAATCATACCGTTCTGATCAATCACTTTTGGAATGGAAGGTCCCATTAACTGAGGGCGTAGAGGTCTTTCCGGTTTACGGTTTCCGAACTGGTCTACCTCATTAATATCGATTTGGGACTGACTCGGTACAGCAATTGGTGTAAAGATCTGACCTCCAGTGGGATATGGTGTAGCAAATGAAGAATTGAAAGGTTCTGACATTTTGAATACTTCCTAACAACTCAAACTTTTAGCTTTTTATAATATATTTTAAAATCTTTAATTATATAATTGAATTGTTAATTCCAAGTATTAAACTTATTAATTATTGATCTTTGTTAAGAATTTATTTTTGAATTGTTTATAACCTTTAGAATACTTTTCATCACATTTATACAATTTTTCCCAATTCTGGCGATAGCCAATCATAATGAAGGACTCTGAAAATTTGTTTTTGGCGATTGACCAATTAAGTTTTTAGTATTATTTGATTGGACTATTAGGAATTAGAAGTGGTGAGTTTTTCGCGAATGATTGGTTTATTGTTTTCATATAGGGAGTTGTCCAATTGAAATGATTCAAGTTAACTTACAAATTTTTATGAGTCTGTTAAATGAGAATTCGAGTAAAAAACATAAAATAACATTCAATTAGCTTTATTTAGAAATAAATTATGGTATATCATATTAAATATTATCTTAGATTTCCATATTTATTGTAAAATTTTATTTAATCGTTAAATATCTCAAATGATTAATTTTTATAACAGATTATTCATATGGAATGGTAATTATTCAATATCTTTGAAAAATATTTCAAAAATGTAATCAATTAAATAACATCACTATAAATACTAATTTAATAATATTAATTGTATTTGATAAGTATAATGTTGCCTTGATTTTAGAATTCATCGTTAATATTTTATATTTTGATAAGTTAGATAGGTGAATAAAATAATGAAAGATTAATACTTTGAGGTGTGAAAATGGTATATATTAATGAAAATATTTTGAGAATGGACATGAATTAATATATTTCAATAACCAAATATAAAATATTCAAAATACGGTTAATATTTTTTAAACATGTCATATTATATAATTTGATAACTGGATATTTTTTTGATTTTTGTTAAAAAATTTGTATTTCAATTTTTATTACTATCGCTACTCTGAATAAATAGTTGAAATAAATTTTATTAATTTCAAAATTGATATCATTATAATAGTTTTATTAAATAGTCATTTATAAAATTGAATATTATTAATGATTTGGAACGATATTGATAAACTGATTTATTAAAGTATCTGTTTTAGTATAAATTCGAAAATAGAAAGATAATGGTATTCGAAATATTAATAAAAAAATAAGTTGAAAAAGAAAATTAAATTTAATATAGAAAAAGATAATTTGAATAGCAAAACATGCGCTCCCAGGTGGGCTTGAACCACCAACCTCCCGATTAACAGTCGGACGCGCTAGCCAATTGCGCCATGGAAGCTCTTTTGGGTTCGTATCAATTTAAATTTAAATTAATTAAATGGTAAAATCTTTTTCATTATCTTTCAATTTTTCATTAAAATTTTTTCCATTTTCATCAATTATTTCTAATTCAATTATGCAACCTATCCCTTTTAGTATTTGATATCTTTTCTAGTATCTTGATATTTTATGATTACTATCAATTTGTTTATAATCATTATTCATTTACCCTATTATTACTACTTTATTAATAATTAGAAATCGTATTTTCAAAATTCAATATATATTTTGATGAGAATTGAATACATTGAAATAGATTTATATAATCTTATATCTATTATTTAAAATTAATTAAAAGTTAAATTCAATACAATTATTCGATCATAAAATTTTATGATATGAATTAATATAAGTTATAAAAATAGCTTTAATTTATTCAATAACAATATTTGATAAAATGAATTCTATATATTACTTAGATTTATATCTAATATCTCTAATTAATATAATGAATAATTTAACTGGATCACATAAACAAATTTATAAATTAAAATATGAAATTAAAATATCGATATTAATAAAGAATAATATTTGAAATATTGAAATAAATTATAAATATTAAAATTATTTTAGAAATAAATTTATCTATAAACCCTATATAGCATACTATTATAATCATTTTTAATTAAATATTTAACAACATATATTTTTTTTACCAAATGTTTGGAATTTAAAATTTTTTTAGTAAAATGAATTGAAATCGAATGTTTAAATGAATATAAATATGGATAGTATCAAAAGTATAGTATATAACTATGAATTTGGCTGTAATTATTGTCGTATCAAATATATTAATGATTTTTATTTTATTGATTTTAAATCATATCATTATATTTAATATTCCAAAGTAAATCAATAAATGAAATATTTGAAGTCAAAATAAAATATAATCCCATAATCTAAGTTAAGTGCCAGATAATTTTTAGTTTTTTTCTAAAATGCAATTTTTTGGCCTCTCTTTTAGGTGTCAAATAAGCATCTCGGACTTCAATTTAATTGTCCTTTAATACACTTATAAGCAATTAATCAATATGGGTCGTGTTAGAACTAAGACTGTTAAGAAGGCTTCCCGCGTCTTGATCGAAAAATACTATCCTCGCTTGACTTTGGACTTCCACACCAACAAGAGAATCGCTGATGAAGTCGCTCAAATCCCCTCCAAGCGTCTTCGTAACAAGATCGCCGGTTTCACCACCCACTTGATGAAGCGTATTCAACGTGGTCCCGTCCGCGGTATTTCCTTCAAACTTCAAGAAGAAGAGCGTGAACGTAAGGATAACTACGTTCCCGAAGTTTCCGCTTTGGCTCTCTCCACCATCGAAGTTGACTCCGATACCAAGGAACTTCTCAAGTCTTTGAACTTTGAAAACATTCCCGGAGTCCAAGAAGTTTCCGGCGCTTCCTTCCACGGTGTTGTCGGCGGTAGCCGCGGTCCCCGTCGCGACCAACGTCGTCCTCGTCGTCAATAAATTCTACCCAAGGTGACAAAAGCTCATCTAGAGTGAATTAAACCGTGTTGTATGTACCCTAACAGAAGCACTCTCCAACTCAGTATTATAAACCTCTTCATATATACTTTAGATCTAAAATTATGAGTTTTTCCAATTACTCATAGAGTCCCCAACTAAAGTGTCAAACAAACCAAAAAACTCAAAAAAACTATCAGTGTTCAAAGTTAGTTATTTATTGTATAAATTTAAATCTAACTATTTTCAATTTTTAGATTTTTAATAAGGCTGACTTTTATTTCAATTATAATACACTATCACTTCTTCAAGATCCTCATTACAAACTTTGTTGGTCCTTCACTTTTTCAACTTGTTTTAAGGATTGATCAATTGAAATTTCGATCGGAATTTAATTTTAGAACTGAATTTCACTCAAACTTCCTTTTGTACTCTTTATTCAAATGATCATTTGTTTACAATTTGATTTTGAATACTTTGGGCGTAAGAGTTATGAAATCTATTTTATTTACGTTTTGGATCTCTTCAGTCATTTCATACTTAATTGGTTATTTTGAGTATTTTTCAACATCGTATTCTATTTTCATCTCGAGCTGATTTCTTTTATATAATTCATTTGCATTGATTATATTCTAAATTTTTCTCAAATTTTAATAGTTACTTACTAACCTTTATTATAGCTTTATAATCCGATCTTGTCTATTACAATAGATCCTCTTACTAAGTTGATTTCGTTTAATATTATATTATTTAATAAACTGGTTATACAACATTAAAATATTTGATATATATAATTTTATTTAATTTTTTATATTCTCATCATATTTTTATGTTTACTTTTTGTAGAGTTTTAAAATATTAACTATTCATGGTTCGATAAATGATCTTTGTATAGTGCACCTAATAAACACCATCTTTAACAAGTAATAATTTAAATTATTTGTAAATGAGATTATATTTGAAAATAAATATCAATGATTATATTTTTTTTATTTACAATTTAATTATCTAAAATATTTTCTATAATTTTATCGTTGGTATTTTCATCATCAGAAGCGACAGAAGCTTCCTGTAATTTCCTTTCCTTCTCAGCTTGTTTAAGTTGCTGCAATTTTAAGCCTTCCATCCTCTTCCTCAATCTTCGATCCTCTTTACTTTCTATAGGGTTTTCCTTAGCCTTCTCATCTTCTTCCTTGAAAGTTTGAATCAATTTCTGTCTCAATCGCTCCATCCTCGAGAAATTGTTATCGAATCGGGAATTAGCCAAGTCCAACAGCTTCACTAAATAGTCCACCTCCACTAGCAATTGAACGTAGGGCTCGTCGCAATCTTCATGATAGATCCCGATAGGGACGTCCAATTTGATGGAACTGCGAATTCCTACCATATATCTGAATTTTTTGCCGATAACCATACCGGAATTGCGGTATCCCAATTGAATAGCTAAGCCTACAAGTTGTCGGGCGCGATCCAGAGTACGACATTGAGTATGTAAAACCTACATTTAATAATTAAACAAAAATAATGAAAGGTATAGAAAAAAAATTACCATTGGTTCAAAATCCAACCAAATTAACCTGCTCGTACCAAACGTGCTCTTACTCTTAGACTCTCCTAACAATTTCACTGGCAAATTGCCAAATAAAAATGGAATGGGGTTGAAGTTGTCTTGAGATAATAATTTGGAATCAATGGGGTCGTGAGTCACATAAAACCAGTGACCTCCTCCCTTCATTAGCGCAGCATCGCCCTCACCCTCCCCATCATCATTATCTTCGTCAGTCTCGTCGACCTGGCTCGCTTCAGGCTGACAATATACGGCAACCCTCCCTGAGCAAGAACTTGTTGTGACGAAGTCCCTGTGTTCGTTCAATACCTTCATCAAGGGTTTAATAGGTTCGTCGACACTTCCTTTAGGTGACAAGTCAGTTAATTCTGGAATTTCCAAATCGTGCAAAATTTTAGATTTCCTTAAGTCGAATAATTCTTGCTTTGACATGTTTTTTTTTAGTTTTTTTGAATATAGTTTTTGTTGAGTGAGTCAATATGATCAAATTATTAAGGTTTATTAGGTTATTTAAAATTATTATGGGATTAGAAAAACGAAAAACAATTTTTTATTAAATTCAAAATTTGATATTATTATAGAATAATTTATTTAAAAAAGTAATATAAATAATAATAGTGATTAGTAAATAATGTATTTCAATAAGCTAAATTTTCGTTAGCCCATAACTTAAAGGTACGATCATAACCTGAAGTAACCCAGAATTTGTTATCTAAATCAAATCAATTAATATTAAATATAGTGTAACATAATAATAAAAATTACCTCTGGAAATATCCAACCCCATTACTTTACCCTCGTGAGCATTGATCGATTTCAAGAGTTTGAAGTCGGACGATGACCACGCTTTGACCGTACCATCGAAACTGGCACTCATGAGGTAACCTCCTGTAATGTCGAGGGTGGTGTCGAACATTTCACTGCTAAGAATTTGAGAGCCTTGGAAGTACTTGAGATCGGAAATAAGATTGATGTGCGCTGGGATCGTGTAGATTGTCTTCATTTGGCGTAAGTCGTAGATTTTGATGGTATTGTCTGCTGAACCGGTTGCTAGGTGGTATCTAAATAATTGGTTAGTCTGTTGATTATGTAGAATATGGCTAATATTACCCATTAGGAGAGAAATCACAAGCTAAAAGATCTTTGACGTGATCGGTTAAGTCCATGATAGATCGACCAGTTCTCAAATCCCAAACTCTTCCTACGCAATCCAAACCACTAAATTGCATTAATTAATACAAATTTCTATTTATATATGTGAGTGTATTACCCTGTAGCTATGAGAGAACCATCAGGATGAAAACTCATAGTATATACTTCTTTTTGGTGGCCGTCTTGAAGCAATAATTCTTCAGTAGTCTCTAAATCCCAGAGGCGCCATGTAGCATCGAAGCTAAAAATTAAATTAGAAAAATAACAGTAAATTTGTATTGAATATACCTTGTACTAGCTAGCCACTTGCCATGGGGATGAAATTCTACTTTACTCACGCGGCTGGCATGACCTTGCAAGCATTCCAGAGGTGTATCTTTCTCCAAATTCCAGAGTAAAATCTTATTGTCGCTGCCACCCGATGCGATATTCACAGCACTCTCACTCAGATCAATGGTGCTCTGAGGATGAAAGCTGATACCAGACACACGATCGGTATGACCTCTCAGAGTACGCACTTCGGTACAGCTGGGTACTTGCCAAAGTTTGATTAATCCTGACATACTGCCATTGCAAATAAATTTAGAGTTTGGCGAAAATTTCACGCACGTTAGAGGTCGATTATCACCGACTTGACTTCCGAAAATATTCCAATTGTTCAAACTCTTGTAAAAATTATTTTGCAATTCTCTCAATTTGGCTAGTGGCTTCTCGTAATCCTGATTAGCTAATTCGATTCTGCGCTTGGCTCGATTAAGTGAATAAATTGCAATTTGCTGGCGCGCTTCCCTCAACGACTCCGATCCCAACGTGAAAAATTCCTCGTCTGATTCGGACTCCGACTCCGATTTTACAGACCCGGGTTGCGTGCCAGTCGTCGACCTCACAAATTCTGGAGCGTTGGGATCCATCTTACTTAACAGATATCTCAAACGGTCACGACGTTCTCCCGGCCCTTCCCCGAATAAACAAATGGGCTCTCCAAGTTCTCTGAGACGTGCTTTAACGCGATTGTCGTCAGTAGGTACAGCCAAATTACGAGCTCGATTCCTCCTCTCGAATTCTGCCAATATTGCGGACTGTTCTTCGGAGGTTTTGATAAGAGAATCGGTAGCCAAGTCGTCTAAATACAAAATCATTAAAAACTATATGATTAATATGAATCATCCAACTATATACCTATTTCAATTCCGTTATCCTCCTCTTCCATATCGTCACTATCTTCGTCGCTCTGGTTGGTACTCTGACGTTTTCTCTTATTAGCATTGACATCTCTATTGAGAGTAGTTTGACTAAATTCCAAACTGCCAAAGTGCACTCTACCGCCGCTATTGGACTTTGCAGGTTTGTTATCTGACATTTTTTATTGATTTATTATTTAGTGTTGCTTTGAGATTGATACATTCCATATGGATTATTTAAGCATTTGAATGTAATAAGAATTATTGTGGGATATTTTTGCTTTGGATATTTTTTAATCAAGCTGAATTATATTAATTCTCAATATTTTAAATAATATTTACTCTATTTATTTAATAATTTTGATTTTATAAATAATATATATATGAAAAACTAATCATTACACCTACAGCATTTTCATTACAAATTACTATAATATTCAAACAATAGTTATCAACCTATAATTAAATTATCATTTATCAACACTAGGATTAATATATTACTGTGTATTTTAAATAATAGGAATTTTTTGCAATTAAAAATAAATAAACATTTTGAAATATAATATATAAAAATAATAATATAATATAGATTTTATAGTTTCTTTTATTATTAATAACTTTTTATTATACTTTTAATAAACTTTTAATATTTAAAATATAGTTTTTTATTAAGGATTAAAATTTGATATTTTATAAATTAATTAAATTTTTTTGCAAAAATTTTTTTCTTATAAAATGATTTTTTAATTGCTTAAAGTAATTATAATTATATAAGTTATAATCTAAAGAATATATTAGATGTGGTAGTTATTTCTAGTTATTTTTAATTAGAAAATTTTTACAATATTAAATTTAAATATTTATAATTATTAT
>JNEM01009873.1:0-27033 GCA_000697335.1 Conidiobolus incongruus B7586
ATAATAAGTATTTTGTTTATTAAGATAAGAATTAATAACCTTGATTAAATAGAATAAAGAAATATTATAGGAAAATTAAAAAAAATAAAGATATAAGGAATAATCAAATAGGGATATAATAATAATTGAATTTTTAATTTTTTTTTAAATTATAACTTATTTAGTTCTATTCAATAATTATTAAAAAGATTTTAAAGTTATAATAAATAATATAAATTAAATATAAAGGAGAAATCTATATATTTGATTATTTATTATAAGTTATAAAGTTAATATTATCTTTATTATATAATGTTAATAAAATTTCTTTAAAAAAAGCTTAATTGATGTAACATTAATATTGAAATGTTATCAAAAAATTTTACTAAGTCTGAATAATATAAATTTTGAAATAAATCTATTTCAAAGAAAATATATTATCGAATATATTTTATCTGAATGAATGTTAAATAAATATTTTTTATAAAATATAAATTTAAATATTATTATTTAGAGTTCTAGTTTGGCATAAGGTTTTTAATATTATTATATTATAATAAATATTTTTATATATATTGAAAAAATTAAGGATTAATAAAAATTGAATGAATTAAGATTTAAAAATTTAAATATTAAATCTAATTGATATATAATTATATAAGAATTTAAATTTATAATATCACTTATTACATTAATATAATCCTTCAATAATAATTTCAATTAATTAATTATATCAGATCAATTAAAAAAATTCTAGATGGGGTTATAATCAATTTTAATATTCAAGATATTTTTTAATAAATTAAATAATTTATATTTACCTATTGGTCATTAATTTCCAAAACCTAATTAATCATGAACTTGATCATTAGTTCATAAATTTAACATATCCTAATTTAATATCATTTCATTAATGCAATATAAGACATATTCATACAGTTTTAATATATTATTTGATTGATTGGAAGAATTGTATCACAATTGATTGATTAGTTGTAGTTTATTACAAAAGAAAATTTACCTTTGGCTGTAAAATTGCATTAGTTTTTGTATGAAATTTAATAATATGAATTATTCAAATTAAAGAAGGTCAAGGTATATCATATTTTATTAATTTAAATCCTAATAATAAAATATATTAAATTTATTATAAAAATTTTAATAGATATTAATATTAAAAAATTAAAACTTTAATTTGATATTCACTAAAAATCAATTACTTAAAAAATCCAATATTTTCTAATACTATATCAAACAAAGACCATCAATTAATTCATTTTTATCTCGTCTTTTTAAATCACTTTGTGTGCTTCATACCTCAAAGTATCAAGTGTCTTGAAAATACCGAATGATTTACTATATTGAGATATACTAGATTATAAGTTTATAGATTGAAATTGACACTAAAATTTGGCCATCGATATAACTTATTGCAATGAAAAATTCAAAATTTTGTCGGAATTAATTAAATATTATTTATGATGTAATTAAATCAGTGTTTTAATATTTGATAATTTTGAAATTGGTAGTTATTAATTTGTACAGTTAAATTCAGAGATAATTGTGAATAATATTATGTAATTTTTCGATTCAAACATCATAAATTAATCACATTGGTACTGTATATAATCCAATATTAAAATATTTTAAAAATTATGTTTGATAGAAAAAAAATTCTACAAACTTCAAATTATGATGTCATGATGAAGAGAATATGGTGGAAATTAATTATATGAATTTGATACAAATAACTAACAATTCAAATTCAGTATATTGTAACAACTAGAATAGTTTCACCTTCCAAGTTTGTTAAACCGATAGTCTAAGTACTTTCAAACCAATCGCCATATGCTCTTCACGATATTAATTAAATAGCTTTTAGAAATCTTGAAACAATTGGAACACTTTTGGAGAAATTTAATATTCAAAAAATTCAGAGATGACTAATAATATAATACTAAAGAAATTACTTTTGCCTAAAAAATAATAAACTTAATCAACTTATAAAAATTGTCTAATAAAATAAAATCAAATTTTTTGAAATGTATCAAATATTTAGCTAATAGCTATATGATTTAATACTTTAATATATATATTATTTATTTTCCAATTAGTTACAATAGTTGGTAATAAGTATAATTATCAGATATTAACAAATAGTGTTGCTAATATTGTTATGAATTAATATTTTAGATTATTTCCTTCATCCTCATAAATTAATCTTCATAATATATATTATTATAAAGAGATTATAATCCAAAGTAATTAGAAAATTTTTCATCTCTTTTTAATTTCAAAATTCCAGATTGATAATTTGAAATTATTTTAAAGTTTATCAAAACATACCAATTTGGAACCCCTGTCAATTCACTATTTAGAAAATAGAACAGCTTAGAATACTGACAGTGGTAACTTAATATTATTTAATTTTACTTGATGATAATAAAATATTTATTAAGAATATGATAATGGCTATAATAAAGTAAATGAATTTTATACTTTTAATTTAGATATCAGAATTGTTCACAATTTATAATTCTGTATATTTTGGTTCAAATAAAAGGGATATATATTGAATTTTAATAACCCTTGAGAGTGCTTGTTATAGAAATCACTTAATATTACTAACCGCTTTACACGAATAGTATTTATAATAATCTAATTTTCAAGCGACATTTAAAATATTTTTTTTCAATCATCGAGATTATTTAAATATTATTTATAATAATATTAGTATTCAATAACTATAAATTTTTTTATATTATATATATTTTTAAAAACATTTTTTTATTTCTCTATTTTGAAACTATCATAGCAATTAAAGATCAGTTGATTGGATCTTGAAATTTTATTACATATTTGTATATCAAAAACAGAAATTTTCTATTATAGGACTTTTCAATTAGTTACTAAGGTATTTTAAAGTGTTTAATTATGAATTACTTGAAGTATTTGAACTCATTCTATGAAACATTCATAAATTATAATAAGAACTAGTTATTATTTACTGCATCGTTCAAGAAATTATGAGAAGTTAGAATAGTTTTGTAATATGGGAATTTAACCATATTATATTATTTTTGAGTTATGTTTAAATAAAACTCTCTTTGAGTTCAATATTTAATAGTGATAATTATCAATAAAAAGATGGCTATTGAATAAGGTTATAAAATCTGAGTATGGTAAATCAGAAAATTTTTACCATCCAAACAATACATTATCTTTGTAATTAATCTGAAATATTAGAAATCCATCATATAGAATATAGTTTTAATCATTCTAATAATTTTTAAGGCAATTTAGTTAACAATTATAATATATTTCATGCTTACTTATATTCTATGCATGAAAATTTAGGAAATGCTAAATACTCAATTAAGTGATATTATGTATATCAGATTCAATCTTGTTATGTAAATACAGTTATATCATTTTACTATTTATAATTCATAAAATATATTGATGATTAATTTTGAAACTTGATATTTAATTTTGATAAAATTTTTGATATAGTACAGAATAAAGAATTTGATATTCTATTGATTTGTTGTTTTGTTAGCCATAAATGATTTGAAGGTAATATGTAAACTACATATTATCATATTAAGGATAATAATATCTTCACATATATATTGAATTAGTTATTTTATCTAATGAATTCTCAAAACTATAATCAAACACATCAATTTCTCATTATTTTATGTACAATACAGTATTAATCATCAGAAAAGTGATCCAATGAAAGTGTATTTAATTCCAAAATAAACTAATATTCATATAATGGAGAAGTATTACTGTTTCCTTGCAATTCTCATTAAAGCATACCCAAGTAATATTATATAATTTTGGGAAAATCCTATAATAGTAACACTAATAAATAATTTATTATTTCGTATAATATCTTTAGTATTATCAGTACCGTGAGTAATTATACATAATTATTTTACAAACTACTGGATTATTGTTATATCATTATTTAAAGATGATAATAATGAAGGTATGTTTGATCAAATGCGTAAAATAATTCATTGATAGATATATCTATATTTATTAAGAAATACTATCCAGAGAATTAAAAGTCAAAGAAAAGATAACAAACTGTATATAAAATAATTTTTATTTAGAATGGTGACTTGAAAAGTAAAAAAAATTTTAAGTCCGTCGGTCCAAGATTACAACTAAATTTGAAACTTTGAAAGGTTATTTATTTGAAACCCAATGTCAAAATGAAGCAAATCTTATAGCTTAAATCATAAAATTAATCCAATTGGATAGTACTTCACTAATCTTACAAGCTAAATCATAAATTTTCAAATATTATATTGAGTAAATTGACTTATTGGATGGACAAAGATGTTATAATCAATCCTCTAGGTTAGTGTTACCTTGAAAATTGATGAGATTCATTAAAATATTCATTTTTAATTTCATTCAATGACTAATAAATGAATATAGTTAATATAAATTAAATTATGAAAATTATCTAATAATTGATAGGTGTAGATCAGTACGCGTTAACTTATATAGTAAAGCTTACTTCTAAATATGTCAATTCCGATAAAACTATTTAGGATTTTTTAAATTTCAAAAAAATATTTTTTTCATCTTTCAATTAATCGAATAAAATTTTCAAATTGATATTTAGAAACTATATATTGCAAATGAAGTCAATTCAAATAAGTGAGTTGAAGAGATAGAAATAAAACTCGGTGAATGGTCCGTATCATAGGTTTAATTGCATATTTTATGTTCGAATGTATAGTCTAACTGTTTAATTACAAGTGTATGAATATATATTTATATATATATATAATATAAAATACAATACTTGAAGTTAAATAAAATCAACAATTATTAATGATTAAATAATATTCATTTATTTTAATTATTTATATTGTTAATTATAATGATAATATAGTCAATTAATAATAATATATTTTATCTAATTAAAATTTTAATTATTAATTAAATTTTTTGATATAAATAAAACTAAAAATTATTTAACCTCTTTTCAAAGACTAGTATTTTGGAAATTTTTGTTTCATGTTCAAGTTAAATTGAAGGGCTTATTAAGTCAAATTTCATTTTTATTCAGGTTGAAACTTGATATATACGAGTATTAAAAATTACAAGGATGGTATATAAATAACGGATTTATATCATATAATTTGATTCTAAATATACTTAAATAGTATCCACTATGTTCGAAACAAAGGATTTCAATTATATCACGCTTACTGGATCGGTTTTTATATTTGTGGAAGCAATAGTTTTGCAACTTGCTTTACAATTAACCATTTACAATAAATTTAATTTTTATATTCAGTTCATTGCAATATTCGGAACTATAATAACTAATTTAAGCATGTTATTATGTGATCTGAGTGTGGACTCTTCCAACAACTATATTTACGCTCTATTAACGAATACAGGTTATACCTTATACTGTTTCTTATATTTTCTACTATTTTTCCGACAAACCAATATGTTATTTGGAATTCATTTCAAAACAATTTATGAAATTTGTTTAATTGTATTCCTCGGTCTCCTAATACCCCAATTTTATACTTATTGTATGGCAAATTGGTCCCAAGATAGTGGTCCATATTACGGCAAATTAACCAGTTTGATCGACTGTATACTTGTCAGCTTGCTCACCATTTGTGAAGCAGCTATTAATTTGGCAGTGATTTACAAAATGGGACAGGCGAGTCGTAAAACTCGAAATGATCAGTATAATCTAATCATTTTCAAACTATGCTTCGTTCTCGTCCTTTTCCTAATGATGGATACCACTGTAGTAATAATGACTGAAATGAACTACGGTACAATCGTTTACGGTATTAAAGCCTTAATTTACGCACTTAAAATCCAGACCGAATACGTATGTTTGAGTAAATTGAGGTATATGTATATAATTCTGCAAAACTATGATAATGCTTACTCCAGACGTGTTTCGATGTTTTCAATACCTCTTGACCAATAATGTAAATATTTAATATAATTGTATTTCATTTTATCTTATTTTATAATTAATAAAAAATTTATAATCTAATTTTATTAAAAATTTTAAATATTATAAAAGTATTTTTTAAGTTACTAAAAAATGAAAAAGATGTTGTTTTATTATTGGACAGTGCTTAAAGTACTTCATAAGAGTTTATGATGTAATGAATATTGTGTACTGCTCTACTTGAATAATTATATAAGGATGCATTTTCATTTTGTTTGAATTTGAGTTAACATTATTATACTACTATTTTTTATTGCTTA
The DNA here is from genome assembly GCA_000697335.1 of Conidiobolus incongruus B7586. NCBI lineage: Eukaryota > Fungi > Entomophthoromycota > Entomophthoromycetes > Entomophthorales > Conidiobolaceae > Conidiobolus > Conidiobolus incongruus. The sequence goes on from JNEM01009873.1 coordinate 6,253, forward strand.
TCCAATACGCATTTGATGAATTTCCCACACCCTGAAAATTGTCGAATTTTATAATTCTAAAGTCACATCATTTGGTGCTTAGGTATATAATAGGTAAGAGCTATATAATTCGCCATTATTAAGTGCGTGGAAAACTCTTAGCTTGTAAAATGGACAAAATATCAATAACGTGTGGTATAATACCTTAATTTGTATCAAATAAATCCTGAAATGATCGAACAATTGTCCAAGTAATAAAATTGAATAACAAGTATTGAGACGCATACATTGGAATAGCTAAATGGAACAATAGCAAAAATTCCTGTATGTTGAAACTTTATTTCGTCATCAAAATCAAAAAATACTAAAATAAGCTATATATTTAAAATATTTATATATTCACTTTATTAACAATTATATGCATTGAATATACTTATTTGAGTTTTTTATACTTTAAAAAATTAATAAGTAAATTTTGAATTACATAAAATAAAAATATATATTTTTTATGAATATTCTAAAATTTGCCCAAAATAAAATAAATATTAAGTTCTTTAATAATAGTAATTTAATATCATTACTATTAATAAAAGCAATTTCTATAAAAATAACTTAAATGATGTATTTAATAAATATTTAGTATTATGAATGTTATAGAAAAAATGGTAATTGGATCAATATATTTTAATATAAATTTATTATTTATTTTTATAAGATGATAAATAAATTATAGTATTATAAGAATAAATCCAATATGTCAATATATTATTTTTTTATATTTATTGAAATATCAAATTTTTAATTAATTATTTATAGTTATATGTTTTAATTATTTTAAAAAGTTTAAAAATTATTTTGAAAATATTATAATTACTAAATACACTTATACTTTGTAAAAGTTGACAAGTTAGTATGGGTGCTTAATAATTAACTTTTAATCAATCATCCAATGATAATAATCATAAAATATAATTCTAATACCTTGATAAATTTTCTTTCTGAAGGAATATATTACCTTGAATTTAAAATAATGGGAAATTTTTTAATTTCTGATTTTTCAAACATATTATTAGTTTGAAATAAATAAATATATACAAAGTTAATAGGAAATTATATATTTTTATATATATATATATATATATATTAGTTTTTTTGATTAAAAAATTAACTTTTTAAAATTGGTTGTTTAATTTAATTATGCTTAAACCAAATAGTAATTATCAAAAGTTTTTTATTTTGATATTAGTAAAACTTAACCATAAACCCTCTAAAATTATTTAAAATTTACAAGCAGCTTTTGGTAATGAAGTATTATCTAAATCAACAATTTATTGCTAGGTAAATTACTTTAAAACTAAAAGAGAAACTATTCAAAACCTGCTAAAATCTAAAAAATCAACTTCAACTGTTACTCTTTCAATTATAAATAGAGTGAAAAAATATATTGAAAAGCACCTTTTTATTTCAGTTAAAGAATTATCTAAGTACTTTAATATTAGCTTTATAAGTATTTTATATATTTTAAAATTTAAACTAAAATTAATAAATAAAAATGTAAAATGGGTATCTTATAATTTAACTAAAGTTTAAAAAAAAACTAGAGTAACTATTGCTAAACAAAACCTATTGAAATATTACTAGAAGCCTAAACTTTTACAGCAAATAATTACAATTGATGAATCTTAAATCCCTATATATAATCCTTTATTAAAACACAAATCAAGATGCTAGATTAAGCTAAATCAACCCTTTCTATAAATCCCTTTAAATAAACATTTTGTTAATAAGCAAATATTAATTATTATAATAGATTATAATGGTATATATTATTCTTATTTAGTTCCTGAAGGAAAATCAATTAATAATAAACTATATATTGCTTTTTTAAATAAAAGTATTTTTAATTAGTGTTCTCAATATAATTTGAGAAAACCTATTATTTTGCATGATAATTGTAAAATACATAAATCTAAAGCTGTAAAAAACTTTCTAATGAAAAATAACTGGAAAAAACCACTACATCTAGTATATTCCCTTGATTAAAACCTATGTGATTATAATTGCTTTAGGCAATTAAAAAACCAGCTTACAGGAAAGAAAATTTCTGCAGGAAAATTTAATTGGTTTGTGAAATATTAAATTTTAGTCTTTAATAAAAAGAACTGTTTTTTAAGTGTTAGAAGTTTGCTAAAAGTATAGCAAAAAGTTATTAATAATAAAAGAAACTATTAAATTTATATTATATATTTATTTTTATATATCATATATTCAAATGTTCATTTATTTTTAATTGCAAAAAATTCCCATTATTAAAAATGCAGAGTAATATAATGTGAATTGTTTTTTTGCAAATGGGTAAAATATTTGAGATTTAATGTATAGCACATTCAAGATATTAAATTAATAGCCAATATTTTATATTATTTCCATTCAACAATATTAATATAATCACCTAAAAATTAAGTTATTTCAAATCACTGTTATATTTAACTTTTGTGAAAAATCATTTTATTAAACAAGGTTCAGATAAATTACTGAATTTATAAGTGTAGAATTTAAAATTTTTTAGAAATATACCTTAATTAAATAATTTTAGGTATTGAATTTTAGATTAATAAAAATAAGAGTTTTAAATTTAAAATTTTTATGATTAATATTATAATTACCAATATGATTTTCAATTAGGGATATATACATTTTATATACTTTGATTAAAATAAAATCTTTATAAACTTGAAACAACAATATTTATGAGTTATAAAATAATAATATTGTTGAAGATCAAATATTGTATATTGGAATTAATGTATATATTATCTAGTGAAATATATATTTATTATAAAAATTAAATAATGATAAGGATATAAGTATCAAAAAATAAATTGAAAAAATAGAAGTAAAAAAAAGTAATTTGTAAAAATAAAACGTTATGATTCAACTTGGAAATGCCTTCTACCAGAATCGAACTGGTGACCTTCCGCTTACTAGGCGGACGCTCTGCCAACTGAGCCAAGAAGGCCAATATTTAGCGTCACAATTGCTATATTATTCGCACCTTCTCTCCCTCATACATCACTACCAAAACCCCGAGATTTTCCAACTTCCACATGCTCCGAGAACCAAATGTGTTCCTATAATCATGTTCCTAATCTATCATGACCTACTTATACCAATATTTCTCCCTCAATTCTACAGCAACCTCTCTCGACTCTATTCTACAAATAAATCATATTTTTCTACTCTAAAAACCCCGTTTTTCCGAGCGCACTCAAAGAGCCACATAAAGCTTATTTGAGATCTACCCCACTAATCGTTCTACATCCATTCCCACTGATATTCTGTGACCTGCTGCCTTAGCATGTCAACCCCTCATACTGCCACTGTTGCTGCTGATCTAGTCTCCCTCTTTAATGTCCCATTCAATGCTAATCATGGACAGATGGCCAGAGAACTGATCATCAATAACTTACCTCAGTTTGTAGGCACAATGCTCTACAATTTAGCCTACACCATGGCTGTGTCAGTATCATCGATGACGCTCAAGGAGCTAATAACCGTGACATTTAGCATATTAAATTAACTAAAATTAACATATTTTTTGATATCAACATTAATTCATTATTTACTTTATTATTGAACATTTTTTCTATTTTCTTATTATTAGTTTCTTTTATTTTCCTTCATCCATTTTTTATTAATATAATCAAAATTTTCACACTTTATTCAATCACACATTCTTTCTATTTCATAATTTTTATCATTATTATTTTTTAGCCAATTTTTCCCATATAATTTTCTTATTCATTTTCAATTAATTTTATTATATTTTATTTTTTTTTATTTATATTATTGCATATTATAATGATTAAATAAAATATTATTAGTGTAGAAATTAATTAATGATATAATTTTAAAATTAAAACTAAATAAATAAATTAATAAATAATATATATATAATTTAATAAACAATATAAAATTAATATTCTCTTTTATTATTAATAACTCTTTTTTATTCTATTAACAGGCTTTTAATATTTAAAAAATATTTTTTTATTAAAAACTAAAATCTAATATTTTACAAACCAATTGAATTTGTTTAAAGGGATTTTTTTTATAAGTTAATTTTTTAATTATTTAAAATAATTATAATTAAAGTTATATTAGTAATAATCAAGTGAATATATTAAATATAATAACTCTAATTTTTTATATAAAAAATTCTTTATAGCTTTAGTTTTGAATATTTTATAATTATTATACAAATCTATAAATATTTTTAATTTTATATTAAAAATATTATTTAAAAATTATTTTATTTAAAAAAACAATATAAAGTATATTATTAATTAATTACTCTTAAGATATTAAATAAAAAAACTATATATCATTATAATTTATTACAATAATTAACAAATACTTATAATTAAAGTATTTATTTATTAGAAGTTATAAAAAAGATTAATTTAATTTAACATCTTATTTTATTTTTAAAGAAAAGATTTTATAAAAGAATTTAAGATTTATTAGTTATAAGTATTTAATACAAAAACTTTTATTTTTAGTTATATTTTATAATGTTTAATTTAACTATAATTATTTTAATTTTTTTAAGCGTGTATTAAATTATAAAGCATTTATTTTATTATTTTATTAATTAATTTAAGCTTAATTTTAAGTATATATAATATACTTATATAATTAATATTAAATTATTTTAATAATTCTTTAGCTGAAATAAAAAGGTATTTGTTAATATATTTTTTCACTTTATTAATAAATAAAAAAATATCAATAAAAATTAATTTTTTAAATTTTAATAAATTTTAAATAATGTCCCTTTTAGCTTTAAAATTACAAATCTAGTGATATATAGTAGTTTTAAATAGAACATCATCTTTATGAGTTATTTTTAAGTTTTAAAATACAAAAATAAAAGCTTTTTGATAATTATTATCTAATTTAAGAATAATTAAATTTAACTGTAAATTTTAAAATTAAAATATTATAATAAAAAATAATTATAATTAAATATATATATATATAATTTGAAAATATTTATTTTCCTATATATTTTATATATAAATAATCTTTCAAAACTTATAATATGTTTGAAAAATCAGAAATTAAAAAATTTGCCATTACTTAATTTTTATACTGATATTAAAAATATTTTAAATGAAATAATTGAAATATTGATTATTAATCTAGTTAGAATTATTGTAAAAAGTAATTTTGAATTTGGAAATGAAACATTTCGCTTATATCTATTTAAAATTCTTATTTCAATACTTATTGGAAATTATCTTAATCATTTTGCAAATGTGAATATGAATTCACATCACGAATTTAGCCAACAGTTTCAACTGATAAAAAACAAAACAATAAATAACAAAACTATTTTTATTGTTTAAATATTACCGAGTGAATCTAATTGGAGTAATAAAATTCACAAATTATTGAGAGGGAGTGGGTTGGGGAGGGCCAGCAGGTCCTTGACCATCCATCATTCTTTGGATCATTTCCATAAAGGTCATCTTATTATCTTCCATCAATTTCTTAGTCTCTTCTTCGTATTCCTTGTAACGGGCGACTGCTTCAGCCATTATTATCGGTCTTTGTTGTTCGTAGTTGGCTTCGAGCAAGCGACGACGTTGTTCGATGGGGTTAATGGGGAGTCGTTGGTTACCTCCGAGTAAGCTACGAAGTCCTCCCTTACTTTGGGATGCAAGCTTCTCTAAAGCGGCCTTTTCCTTTTCGGCAAAAGCTTTAGGAACATCCTTACCATGGTATTCTTTAAGAACTTCACGAACATCATCGGGGTGGGTGAGGAATAAAGTTTCCAAGAAGGGTAAAATATCTAAGAGGTAGGTATCGTCGGGGTTACCATCCCAAGGAGGAACAGCAAGGGCGTTTTCGGGTTGTAAGGAATAAGAATCAGGGTTGGAATCCATGATAATGACTTGCTTCAAATCACGGTTCAAGTGAGAAAGATCCTTGACAATCTTACCATCATGGAAACGAGTGTGTTCTCTAAAGAGGTGATGAAGGAAATACATTTGATAAGGGTCGAGATTTTTGATAATGGTTTCAGCAACGAAATTTTGCTGGGAAGTGAAGACGACTGTTTCAAATAAGCACGACATGAGGCCTAAGAATCTATCGACACCAGGACGTTTGGCGCAACGATAACCGTGTTCACGATCCCACATGGTCTTAACTAAAGTTTCGTCCAAATTAATGACGAGAGTAAGTCTTTGCTTTTCACCAGGAGGAGCAGGAGGTTGATCAGGCAATAAGATTTGGAAAGCAGGTTCCTTCAAGTAGGTGATATTGCGGTTGAGACGGAAGCTAGCACGTTCATATAAAGAGCCATCCTAAAAATCAAAATCAGTAAAAAAAATTAATTATGAAAAATTATAAAAAACAACTTACAACGGGGCAATCAGGCAATTCCTTCTCTTCTTCAGAAAATTCACGGCCTAAATATTAAAATAAGTACTTAAAACAATATTATAGCTTCTTTTTAAACTTACATAAATAATAAGTAGCATAAGAACCCATAGCAAATAAAATCAATAACAACCTATTTCTCAAACTATTGCCTCTAATTTCGGCATTGGTCTTAAAGTGCTTGGTTTTACCCTTGGAGTTGCTTGATTTTTCCGATTGAGGCTTTTGGGCAGGTTCGGCAATTTCATCTTCAATGGGTGGGCTTGTGAAAATGGGAGATGCCATAGGCTTCTTTTCAGCTTCTACTTCGGGCTTAGTAGTGGGTTTTTCATCCTGAAGACGAATGGAACCATTATGAAAATTTTTAATAAGAGATGAGGTAAATCGGGGAGTAGATATCAATCTAGAAGAAATTAATTGTCTTCTCAATAAATGTAACATGATGGTAAAAATCTAAAATCTAAATTTATCAAAGTAAAAAAAAAATATAAATTTGATATAATATTAAAACAATATTAAATATATAGAATTAATTTTGAATTTAATATTAATCGTTTTTTGTATTTGTTAATATTTATATCTCTTTTTAATTGTGTTAATATTACTCCAAAATAACATTCAACTAAATGAAGTTCATTTTCCTAAATTAAATTATGGGATCATATCTATGAACAGTTTTTGTTTCTGTTTTTGTTTTTGAAATATAGTTTTTTTGGTGTATTAATGAGATAAAATCCAATTATAATATTTGATTAGTATCGAACTAAAACTTGGTATATATTTCTATTGAAAACCATTCAATTAACTTAACTTTCTACTTAAATTTATTTATCAAATCTATTAAATAAATAATATTCTTAAAAATCCAAATCTACCAGTTTGATCATTAATAATAAAATAATCAATTTGTTATTAACTTTTCAAAAGATTATTCATAACTAAATAGGCTGTAATTAATTAATAAAAAAGGAATTTACTACTATTAAACCACAAACGTTAAATTTTATAAAATTTAATTAATAATAATATTATTATTGTTAGCTATTTAATATTTCAAAATTAAATTATAGAAGAAATATTGTAAACAAACTAAACCTAAGTTAAAATAAATTTGAATAATTGATGATAGAGATAATGAATATTGAATGAATTTTGTAAAATTGTATTCCAATTAATTTATGAAGGAATTATAAATATAATGGAAACAAATTTGGAGAATATAAAAATACTATGAAATGATATGATATTAGGAAAAATCTTCAATAAATATTAATTTATTGTAGCATTTAGTAAATATGATGAATCTTGAGATGAAGAATATTAAGCTGCTAAAGAAACTATTCTAAAATTAATTACAATAGAAATTTGATTTAGATTCAATTTAATAGGTCATAATAGTTGTTGTTGTGGTTATTAGCCCTTGGAGCGTCATCGAGGACACCGACACAGTCATTGTGTAGGCCAGGTTCTGAAGCATAGCACCTACCAATTGGGGTAGACTATCGATGATCAGTTCTCTGGCTATCTGACCATGATAACTTGTAGACGGGGCGTTGTAAAGAGCGATTAGACCAGTAACAGTGGCGGTGTGGGTACCCGGCATTTTAAGGAGACGAAATCACAAAATATCGATAGGAACGAGTGTAGAGTGAATAATAGAAGTTGAATCAAGTAGAGCTAGAGGCAGTTACTTGAGTATACTAAAATGGTGGTTTTTGGAAGTAGGGAAAAGGTTTATTATAATGAGAGGAGAGAGGAGGAGAGAGAAGAGAAGAAGGGAGAGTCTTCCTTAGAACTAAGTGAAATATATTGGCAAAAGCATGCAACGACTATGTAATAGTGAGGTTACTAAGACGTGGGCTGGTAGTATATTGATAAGGTCTAATTTGGCTAACGAGGAACTTGATAGTGAGCTTGAATGAGAAAAGGTATCAATCAGGTAGCAATTATTTCATAGGTAACAAATGTCACAAATTGTTATAGCCTTCTTGGCTCAGTTGGCAGAGCGTCCGCCTAGTAAGCGGAAGGTCACCAGTTCGATTCTGGTAGAAGGCATTTCCCCAGTTGAATTATAACATATTCTTTTTACATACTTATTTTTCACCACCTTATCTTATTATTTTCAATCTTTTTTCTCTTCTTCCCTAATATAAATTGAATTTTTCCATGTTTTTTAGCACATTGACAAATTCTTTTTAATATTAATTTATTATATTTTTATCCATTTTACTTATTATATTCATTATTTGATTTATTTATAAGAAAACTAAATCAAGACATAATAAAATTTTCCAATATTTATTCAATCAATTGATTTTTTCAAATTTAATAAATAATATATTTTAATATAGTCCCTATTGATTGCATTATATCTCATTTATTAAGTGTTAATTTATAGAAACCTGTATAGCTATTTGATTTAAGAAATTATTACTAATATATATTTAATAAAATATTTTCATCACATATAATGAATACAAATTTCAACAAATTATTAAAATCATCATAATTTAAGTGGATTTTAAAATCTTCATTTGTTTTAGAATCTAAGATCCTGATATTAACCATCGAGTTTTTCAAGCATATCATCAAGTTCAAAAATAAACATTGAACCTAGAATCTAAAGTTGGATTATAACTTTATAATCAGAACAAAATTAAAATATAATAATAATAATAATAATAATAATAATAAAATCACAGCTTTATAATTATTTAATATGTTTTTTAAACTATATTTAAGTCTTTAAATATTAGCAATTATATTATTAATTATTAATTATTAAAATAGCTTGCATAAATTTCTTAATAAATTTATATCAAATTTTATTTTGACTTATTCTAAATACTATAAATATAACTACAAACATTAATCATTTTAAATCTAAATAATATTATCTAATTTATACATTTATTATTATTATTTTGTATATTTCAAATCATAATATTATTAATATTTAAAAAAATAGTAACACTGAATCAAATATATTATAAAAGATAAAATATTAATAAATCAGCTTATTATAGATATAATAAGAATGATAAAAAATTTAATAAATTTTGATTTCAAATAAACAAGATTACTCATTATACTAATTTATTCTCAAAAATTATCACTCTAATTATCTATCCCTTTAAATAAATATTCATGATAACTAAGCATATTATAAACAAAGATTATATTTTCCTGAATCTAAGTTTTTAGCTATATCAAATTACATTGTTTGATATATTTTGATCTCTACATATAATATATGTTTAAAGTTTATTATTGCTCATATGCTAAATATAGATAAATATATACTCTATTTTTAAATAACTCATCAATAAATAAAACATTATAATTAAGTATCAATAAATAAGAATTCCAAGTATACTTGAATATAATAAGACAAGTCAAATTTAACTGTTAATATAGTTGTAATGATAATTATGAATTTTTCTCCTTGAATACAATTTGAAATATAAAATTTTGATTTTATTTATCAAGTGTTTTCTGTAGATAGGTTAAATGATTTAAACTCAAAGCATAATACTACACTCTAATATTGATTATGTTGATTAAAATAATAAACCAATAGATATTTGTTTTAAATATTATAAAAATTTTATTATATATTATAAATGACAGTACACTAGCTGTTTTTGATATAATTTTTTATTATATTTGATTTATCAATAATCAATAGTATTTTCATAATTATTTTAATTTTTATATCTTAGGCTGGATAAAATATTTATAAAGTTACAAATTGATATATTTAAAATTTATTTAAAGTAATATTGATAATTATAATGATAGTTAAATAAATTATATAATTAAGAGTTTTTTGACTATGATTTATATATTATATATAAAATCTATATTAATGAGATAATTTTTATATAAAAAATTTATATTATTAATTCAATTTAAATTAAGATAATTGAAAAATTATGATCTTGTTTGAGTTAAAGACAATAGTAAAAATAATTTGAATATATATAATGGAATAGTTGACTTCTAGTAACCAAAATGATAATATTAAGTAATATATCAAAATCATCATTTTCAAATGATACCTATAAAATTATCAAAGTTAAATTCTTTTGGGCAACTATTAAATATACATATATAATTAGATTTTTTTAGATTAGTAATTAATATTGCAATTAGCATGAGTGAAGAGTCAGTCATACAAATAATTTGATGTTTAAATTTTCTGAAAAAATATAATTATAAATCTTAAAGATTAGTTTGAATAATTTTCAAATATTAAAAGATATAATGGTAATATTATTAATTTATATAAGTATATAAAAGTTAAATTCCTTAAATTAGTCAATGTATTAAAAAACTAATGAAATGACTAATTATATACAAAACTTTCAAATAATATAAAATAATTACATATATCATTTCGGAATTAAGGTTTTTAACCCTCTCCAAAATTTACATTTTAAAACATCCTCTTGTCCACACTAACACACTGATTCAATTGTATATAATAATTTTTATCAATATAATGGTGGCTGTGTATTACATAACAGATCACAAGTAAAAAAGCTCTACATAATTCACCAATATTGAAAATTTATAGATGTTCAAATAAATAATGGGCTTGAATTGTTGATGAATGGTGGATGTAATATGTTTATCATCATGCCAAAAATTAATCGGTAGATTACGGCAATATTGATGGCAGTCTTGGAATCATATGCTAATTCATCAATGCTAAGATCCATTTGAGGGTTGTAATATTGGCGTCGGAACGTCGCTAGACCTAGGCTGACCTTAAATTTGAAATCGGAAACTTTCGGAAATTTCTTCAAGTCATGAGTGATGGAATGGAAAGACCACGCAGCATCATAAATTGGTAGTCATTCTTAAAATTTAGAGATATGCATTCAATCACATATTTTTTTGAGAGATCCAAATTGAAAAAAATAAAAATCGCTTGTAATGAAGTACACCTTTATTAGTTTTTAGTAAAATTAAAATTTTTAAATTTATTCAATTCCTTAAATTTTAAAAATTATCACGTTTTAATATAAATTTTAAAGTTTTGAATCAAGTCGATGGCTTTAATATAAATTATAACAAAATGGATGAGATTAATTAATGGAGTAAATGGAAACCTTCATAATTTTGAAGTATGATCATTAATCATTAGCATTCATATGATTACTTCTACATAAATTAAATAATTGGACTTAAGACGTGATCACCCGGATTGAGTTTTACTGGATCAATTTAGTAGATGCTAACATGATGTAATTTAGTCTTATTTACTAAGTGACTGGCAAGTTATGAGTATTGTAAATGCTAAGTAAATAATTGATCTAAGAGATTTTAACATTTATTCAATATAGATAAATTCAGCTTTGAAATATATTAATATGATACAGATACTAAAAATTATTCTATCAATTAATAAATTTAGTATGATTTAATTTTCAAATGAAAAAAAAATAAAGCTGATGACGAATGAGCTAAACTTGATACATCAGAATATTTATCAACATCTAGTCATAACCGAGCTTGGGCCAATCAAATTGAAGGAACTGAAAGAAAAGCCAATCCAATTACGTAAATTCCCATGCTGTCTAATTTTAATCAAGGGTTTCATACCTGTTAAGTAATATTATAGGATTGAGGGGATTCTTCCATTTATATATATATATATACTCTGATCATCTGTCCCCATTAGCTCTTTATAAAATTGAATATAATTAAATTCAACATCTCTATCTTTGTTAATAATTCATAAATTACTAATAATTCAAAATGGTCAAAGTTGCTGTTTTAGGTGCCGCTGGTGGTATTGGTCAACCTTTATCTCTTCTTCTGAAGCTTAACTCCAATGTTACTCATCTCTCCTTATACGATATTGTCAACGTTCCCGGTGTTGCTGCCGACTTGAGCCATATTAACACTGTTGCTAAGGTTACTTCTCACATTGGTCCTGACAACCTTGCTGAAGCTGTCAAGGACAGTCACGTTGTTATCATTCCTGCCGGTATCCCCCGCAAGCCTGGTATGACTAGAGACGATTTATTCAGAATTAATGCTGGTATTGTTAGAGACTTGGCTATTGCTATTGCTAAGAATGCCCCTAAAGCGTATGTCTTGGTTATTTCCAACCCTGTCAACTCTACTGTTCCCATTGTTGCCAGAGTTTTCCAAAGCTTAAATGTATTCGACCCTAAGAGAATCTTTGGTGTCACCACCTTAGACTCCGTCCGTGCCTCCACCTTTGCCAGCGAAGTTAAGTCCTCCTTAACCCCTGCTAACACTCGCTTACCCATCATTGGTGGTCACTCTGGTCCTACTATTGTCCCTCTCTTCTCTAACATTACTCCCAGCGAATCTTTCTCCCAAGAAGAATTAGAAAAACTTACCAAGCGTGTCCAATATGGAGGTGACGAAGTTGTCCAAGCCAAAGGTGGTGCCGGTTCTGCTACCCTCAGTATGGCCCACGCCGGTGCTCGTTTCGCCACCGCCATCATTGATGCTACAGTCAACCATCAAAAAATCATCGAATCTGCTTATGTTCACCTCAGTGCCGATACTGAAGGCCAATCCCAAGCCAAGAACTTGGTTGGCGATGTGGAATTCTTCGCCTTTGACGTCGAACTCGGCCCTCAAGGTGTCAACAAGATCATTGTGCCTACCAAGATCACTGAATACGAACAAGGACTCATCAAGGAAGCCGTCAATGAACTCAAGGTCAATATCAACAAGGGTGATGAGTTTGTCAAGTCTTCCGACCTCACCAAACTTTAAACAACCAAAAGATCCTAGCACCAAACGAATACCTGTGCATTGAATAATTATAAAATCAAATCTGAATACTTTTACTTAATAACAATCATTATCATTTCAAAATCTAATCTCTATCACCCTCTTGCATCTATCATATAGATCCCTATCTTATCTCAAATCTACCAATACTATTTTATTTCCATTAAGCATTTATTCAGGTAATGACAATTGAGAAAAACTTGTCATTAGTATGATCACATTGTTATCCAAATTCCCGATTTGGCTATTATACACACTATATTTTCTCATGGTTTAAGTTATCAATTTGTTTTTCTTTTTTATTATCTTTAAATATTGGTTTAGTATATTTAAGGGTTATTAAAACTTGAATTATAAATGAACTAATTCAAATTAATTTTCTGAAAATAACTTTTTTAAATTCTATTGATTATATCAGTTTTTAATTACCGATAATAATGTATAAATAGCTACAATATACTGTTTTAATATTGGTAAATTAATCAATTTTTCAAATAACTCATTTTCGATTTTTTAACCTCTAATTTAAGATTGAAAAATAATTAGTTTTGATTTCTATTTATAATCTGAGATATAATTCTTAAATATTAAAAAAATTCTATTTATTTTTACAATTCATTAAATTCAAAATTTATTTCAATGGTTTTATCAATTCTTATTATAATATTTTTCAAAAGCTAAATTAAATAAAAAAATTAATTTAAATCATTGAAATCATAACAATATATGCTATAATATATTTGTTGTAATGTTTTTAATCTATTTTCTTGATTTGAATCACTTATTCTGAATTTAAATAATTTTTACTTTACTTCTAGTTCTATTATTGAATAATATTAAAAAATTTTAATTTATTAATTTTTTATCTTTAATAAATATGATATCATTTTAATTTTAATTTTATTCAATAAACTTTGAATAAGGTAATTAAATATATTTATAAAGCTATTCAATAAATAAAATTCGATCTATAGTCAAGAATCATATATAAATTAATAATCATAAAAATCTATTATATAAAACTGATATTAATAATGATATCAATATTAATATATTAATAAATTCATCCTTATAAAGAGATCCTTCTAATTCTATCAATTAAAAAATTAACAACATTAATATAGTTTAATGAATATAATAATTACTTTAATAAATTCTTCAGCTCAATTCAATGGTATATTCCAACCTATAGAAAGATCTCGAACCTTTAAAGCGTCCTCAAATGTGGTACGTTCCAAAATATATTTATTCAAATTCTCAAGTTTGAATTAGCTTCTTTGAACAATAATAGTCATTCCATTAACAAACCTTGTGAATTTTAATAGAAGTCCCACGGTTTAGGGATATTTGCAAGTTATTAGTAAATCATTGGGACTGGCTAGATTGACGGTGCGTGCTTTGTTGAATGGACAATACACTTCCACGAGGTCAATGCGACCCAAATCCCATATAGAATCTGCCACCAGATTTGGCTTGCGTCACAGGCGATTCGATACCTATTGATGTCATGATGTGGTTGAGTTGGCATTCAACATTGCCTTATTTACTAGAACACCTGTTGGGAATTTACAACTTTTGCAAAATACTGTTCACTAATACAATCATCGCTGTAGCTCTATCCATCAGTTAGTTCAGATATAGATCTGTTGAAATTTTTACTTTGGCAAATTTTACATATGCAAGCATAACTGTATTAGTGAAATTCGTACCAGAACTATTTAATCTCAATTTTCGCTTTAATTTCTATTTATTTAAATAATAATTTCTTATGATACTGTTATACACTCCTTCTAAACCAATATAAACAGTATTTTCATAATAATAACTATTATAATTTTAAAGAACCTGAGATTTTATTAACTCAATTAAAAGGTAAATTTAAACTTAGAATATTCTGGATAATTATCCTTAAATAAAGCTTAAATTATATTAGATGATAATTATTCTTCCATTTTGATAATTAAGATATTTTAAATCTGTATCAAAGTATATTTTAAAAGTTAATTCAATAATTGTGATAGTTTATCTATCATAAATTCCAATATCTTTTTCAACAGCTTATACAGCTTTATATTTGTATAATTTTAGTTTCAAGTTATTTGGGTCTAATTCTATATTAATTAATTACAATTTTTTCAAATAATGCTTATGGAGTGACTTGATTTTAAGATAGATATTTTATTGGATGAGTTTTATTATGGGATTGGAATTGTAATTGAATATTCAAGGTATATTACTCTGTATTAGAGTTTAGATTTGTTATTGTTTTTCATATCTTTTTGATTCCCTCTGTGATTAGAAAAATGATCAATATTAACTAATTTGAAAATATCTGGTCGAGAATAATGTCCAACTACGTCAAAATCCCATCTTGAACCAATGATTTCACTCATATCAATGTCTGCATATAAAATATCTTCCTTCTCCCAAAGTGGACCTGCTAATATTTTGCCCAAGGGACTGACGATACAACTACCTCCTCGTATATACACAGCTTCTGGGTCTTGGCTTAACATAGTTGGATAATCATTTGGGAAGTCCTTCCGTCTTAGAAATTGACAACTCGAAAACACAAAACATCTTCCTTCCTTTGCAATATGCCTCATAGAGCTTACAAAAGTCTCTCGATCATCCACAGTAGGAGCACAATACAACTGGATATTTTGGTGATACATATGCGTTCTAACCAATGGCATGTAATTCTCCCAACAAATCACACATCCCAAATTCCCGATAGATGTCTCGAATACTTGAAGTGTATCCTGGTCTCCCATACCCCACACCATTCTTTCGCCACCTGTCGGCATTAATTTGCGACGTTTCCCCAAATACCCTAAGGAGGGATCTACAAATACAATGGTGCAGTATAGGGTACCCCCATATCGTTCTGTACAGCCTACCACCAAAAAGATTTTTAAGTGTTTAGCTAACGCTACCAGTTCATCAACTATTGGACCAGGAATGTCGATGGCACTCCTATAATAAATTTCAAAGTATTTACGACCTTCTTGGGGTCTTACTCCCACAGCACTTCCGAATGTGGTACCCCTAGGGTAACCAGATAGAAAACATTCTGGAAATATTACGAGTTTGGCACCATTGTCAGCTGCTCGTTTGGATAATATTTTCAGTTTTTGGAGACTTGCTTCCAAGTTGAAACTGATACTTGCAGCTTGGATTACTGCAGCCTTGAATTTTGAAGATTGTAAACAATTAGTATTTTTGTTTGACATTTTTATTTAAATATTTACAATTTGGTTAACTCAAATTTAAGAAATATCAATTTCAAAAGGTGCCTCAGTAGTTTTTATATAATATGATGACGTCAGCTCTTGAATTCTGACATCAATTTGCTTTTGACAGTCATTTGACTCCAATCTTTAATTTTGATTTATTAATTTAATATTTATCATAAACTATAATTATAATAAAGATGTTGGAAAA
Organism: Conidiobolus incongruus B7586; assembly: GCA_000697335.1. Taxonomy (NCBI): domain Eukaryota; kingdom Fungi; phylum Entomophthoromycota; class Entomophthoromycetes; order Entomophthorales; family Conidiobolaceae; genus Conidiobolus; species Conidiobolus incongruus. The sequence continues at coordinate 22,909 of JNEM01009873.1, forward strand.
ATTCTCATGGTTGATATTCGAAAATAAACTGATATTATTAACCAATCATCATTTATATATGAATATAGTTTGAATATATGTAATTTCCAAATTCTTTTGAGGATTTTAATGCATAAGTAAGTTAGTCTACATCAGCTATTTTTCAAAGAATCAATTTATAATTAGAAATAATGGAATCAAATTGAATAATCCTGTTTTCAAAAAAATATATACCATAATAAGAATGGTTTCTTTAAAATTGTAATATTTACAAAAATGAATAAGATTTAGTAGCATCGTTATTTCAAATAAGGAAATAAATTTCTTTAAAGTTAGTAAAGTACCAATGTTTATTAATTTAATGGAGTTTATTCTAAAAAAATTGGTTAATTCAAATTTGTTGGAAAATTAAAATTTGACAAATTTTGTCTTACAATATTGCCGAATTAAATTAATTGATTTTTATTTATAGATAGAAATAAGGTAGTAATTTTAGAAATCATCACTAAGTTACATAACTTGCAAAAAGTTTACGTAGCTATTAATTATAATAATGAATTAAAACTATTAGGCTCATATCATTATTGAATTATATATTTTAAATAATTTTAAATATTTCTTTTTTTTTAATCTAATCAAAATGAATTTTATAATTAATTACTATATGTAGATATGAGAAATTACTCTAAAAGTTCAGACCTCAGTGAATATCATAATATTTCATGAATTTTATAATTTCCCTAAAATTTTATATAAATTATTATAATATAAATTTAATTAAATTTCGATTTAATATTGGAATGTGATATAAAGTATTGATTAAATAATATATTAGTAAATGTTTATTTATTTTGAGTTTAAAATCATACAAAATTGAAAATGAAATCAAATTTTAAAAGAATATATATTTATATTTTACAAAATTTGAAATTGATATAATGATTATAGTATTAGTAAACATAAACAGTAACTTTCTTAATTTTGTAAACGTAATTTGATTTTAATAAATTATATAATCTAATAATATTAATTGTATTCATTCAATTATACCTAGTTTGAATAATTTAAATAATTTAAATAATTATATACTATTCTTCCCCAAGACTTATACATTCCTTAATGAAAATTGGACACTAAGTTATAAATATAAGACTCAATTTTATATTGTCCTAAATATTTTAAATCAAATTTATTTATCAATCAAAGTAACAATAAGTATAGTTTTTTGAGATCAAATAAAATTATTAAAATTAATTGTGACAAATATGTTCCAATTTTATTAAAAGCACATATAAACTAGAAAATGATTAATAATTTAATCATATTGCTATCTCTCATTAAACACTGTTCGCAATTACATTTGACTAAAACCTTTAGGATTTGATATATATTTATCACAATTTAAAATTTTTAAATGAATAATTAAGATATTTAATTAGTGAGATAATAGATAACTAAATTTATTTATTTAATTAATTATAAAACAAGTTTACCTAATTTTATATATAAAATTTATTGGCTAGTTATATTATCTATGAAACTAAATTATGAATATATTCAAACTATTAATATTATTAATTAACTTTAACAAAATAATACCTTTAAATAATGTTGTATTAATACGTTTAATCTTTTCTTTTTCTCTCTCTCTAAATTTATAAAATTTTTCAATTTAATATTAATTTAAAAACTTTAATTCAAGTAAGTTACTTTAAAATTTTAATAATATTAATATTAATATTAATATTCATTTTTATTATTATTATTATTATTATTATTATAGAATGGAAAGGCAACTCTCGAATAGCGATTTTGAAGTTGATATTGAAGGATATCTCCCTAATCAACGTAATTATATCATTTTTATCAAGAGTTTCGGCCATATTTCACCTTACCTGAGCGCTTGGGATCTTTACGTTCTTCGAATGGTGAATCGCCAGCTTTACAACTTGGCTATGCCACCCTTTCTTTCCCAAATCCAAATTGGAATCCCTCGAAACGAAAACAGCAGTTTGGACGATAATGTGGCTAGAAAGCTCAAATACATGAGCAGAACAGCCAATTTTATCCTCACCTTTTCCCACCACTCGTACTTCATTCAAAAAATAAACCTGGCATGGAATCTTGACCAATTTACTTTTAAAATATTTTTTCAGACCTTCCACAACATTACAAACCTAGGGTTATTTAGAATGAAAATCAGCGAAATGGATATGGCCTACATCTTATCCAGATTGGTTAATCTAGAAGCTATGAATTTAAATCGATCCTTGATTATAGCTAACGCTGGTACCTCTAAAAGGTTCGAGGGAATCCTTTTGCCCCGAACCTTTACCACGCTCTATTTGGATTCTCTTACCTTGGTGGATGGTCCACGCACTATTATAAAATATTTTCAAAATCATAAATATTTTGAAAATATTTATATTGATGATAGGAAAAATATTAACGGTATCCAATTCCTTTTTGGCTCCTCCCCACGACTCAACACTTTAGAATTACTCCTTCCACCACCTTCGAGTTATGCTGTATACTTCCAAGAAGATAGCATTTTAGAAATTATATTGAAGAACGCACCAAGGATCCACGATCTTAGTATTAAAAAGGACGATTTAAACCAAAAGGATTTAGAATCAATTATAAACAACTTCGACGCGCTTAATACATTAAAATTGGGTGGAGAATGCCATAATCTCTCTCAAAATGACGAAATCCCTGAACGCAACTACACCCTTTACCATGGTCCGCTACACGTAAGAAGATTGGTAATCGATACGGGCTCATTTCCCCCTCAAGTCTTCTCAAATTTTTTTACAATATTAAACGTTGATCACTTATTGATCAAAATTGATATTATCAACGATCAATTTGTTGACATTTTATCTAAAGTCCGCCACTTACAAGAACTTACCATCGATTGCAGCCTTACCGATCTTCAGCCTAATAAAATCAACTACTTATTACAGGTCCTCGGTCAAGCTCACGATATCATCGGATCCAAAGGGTGCGTAGAGAAAATCACATTTATTAATCTCAACATTCTTCACCTGTACCCGGACCAATTGACACAATTAAATAACTTAAAAAAAATTGTGTTTAAACTGCCCGCAGAAATTTTCAGCAATTTTCCCATTATCAACCAATTCTATCATCAATTACAACTATTCAATCATTTTCTCTACGATATTCAACCAACTAATGCTCAAATTTATATTACTTTAACCAAATGTAATTAAATTTGATATTATTATTTTTTATTTTTCTACTTCCAGATACACCAAACTGTCACTACATTTTATTACCCTCAACACCTACTCATTAAATCATAATTTAATGAATAATACATTTTTATTCTCCAATAAACTTCCTTTCCCCCTTTCTACCAAATTTTTATATTATCGAATATATATTATTTATATTTAATTGATATATAACTTTATAATACTTTTTTTTAATTAAAATATTATAAATTAAATAATATTTAATATTTTTATTATTAAAAAAATCTCATTAAAATATAAATTAATAAATATAATAATTGATATAATAAATTTAATAATTCGTTAAGAAATTTTTATTAATTTAAAAATTTTTGGAATAATAAATCTCGCAATATTAAATTAATTAAATAATACTCTATTTTATGTTTTTTATATAAATCAAATTTATTTAAATTGAGAATTATATTTAAAACAATGGTATATTATTTATATATATAAAGTTTATCATCAATATATAGATATAATATTAAAATAAAAGTTCAATAATTTAAAAAAAATTTTTTTTTAAAAATATTGGTAAGATGTCAAGAATCCTTCTAAGCTGACAAGATGCAAATATTTTACAGAAGGGTACATTTTAACCCCTTGTTCTAAGTACTTGTGATATTCTAAAAATTCCATTTTATTAGCCACTTTTTAAGAAATTTGAATTAATTAAATTATTTAAATTTTCTCAAATAATCGCTCTCTTCTATTTTATTTACTTTAATTTTATTCTTTCTTTTATATTTTTACTTACTTTTTCTTTTGGTTATTTACCTAATATTTCATTCTCTTTTATGTCATTCCTTTTCTCGAGTAAGTTTACATTCCTACACTTCTATCTTCAGGGATGAAGTTTTAAAACTTTAGATTATACAAGTAA
>JNEM01009877.1:0-39392 GCA_000697335.1 Conidiobolus incongruus B7586
ATATAAATGATCAAAAATTTATAAAATATTAATATATTTTATATAACTTTCTAAATTTATAGAATTTCAATTAATAATATACTTATTAATATTTTAAAGATTAAAACTAATAATTTATAAAAAGGATCTTATATATATCTATAATAAAAATATCAATAAATTATTTAAAAAGTCTTATAATATATTTAAGTAAACCTTAATTGATATAAAATTATTTTTTATATAATATAATATATTGCAATAAATATTACTAATATATAATATATGCTGATATGGATATTTATATATATAACTTAGATTAATTAAAATTTCCAATATATTGAATATATTATAAAGATAGATAGAGATATTAATAATATTAAAAATTTACTGCTTTGTTATCTAATAATGAATCAAGTGAAACTTTTAAGCTTAGAGTTTGAGCTTATCCCCTTAGAGTTTGTAATTTATATTACAAAATTCAAATTATATAATTAAGTTCAACTATTTTTGAATAAGTCTAATTATAAATAAAATATTATTAGTGTAGAAATTAAGTAATAGCACAATTTTAAAATTAAAATTAAACAAATAATTTAATAATTAATATATAAAAATTAATGAATAATATAAAATTAATAGCCTTTTTTATTATTAATAACTTTTTTCTATATCTTTGATAAGCTTCTAATACTTAAATAACAGTTCTTTTTATTAAAAACTGAAATTTGATATTTTACAAACCAATTTAATTTGTTTGCAGGAATTTTTTTTCTTGCAAGCTGTTTTTTTTAATTGTCTAAAACAATTATAATCATATAGGTTATAATTAAATGAATATACTAGATATGGTAACTCCCTTTAATTTTTTTTATATAAAAAATCTTTTATAACTTTAGTTTTATATATTTTACAATTATTATACAAAATAATAAGTGTCTTTAATTTATATTGAGAACATCATTTAAAAATTATTTTATTTATAAAAGTAATATATAACTTACTATTAATTGATTTTCTTTAAGATATTAAATAAAAAAACTATATACCAGTATAATCTATTATAATAATTAACATTTGCTTATATTTAACATACTTATTCATTAGAATTTATAGAGTGGATTAATCTAGTTTAACCCAACATCTTGTTTTATTTTTAAGTAAAAGATTATATAAAGGAATTTAAATTCAGCAATTATAAATATTCACTGTAAAAAACTTTGTTTTTGGTTATACCTTAATAAGTTTAGTTTAGCTATAGCTACTCTAGTTCTCTTTTAGGCTTTTGTTAAATTATAAGATATCTATTTTATATTTTTATTAATTAATCTAAGTTTAAACTTAAGTAAATATAACATGCTTATATAATTAACAATAAATTACTTTAATAGTTCTCTAACAAAAATAAAAAGATATTTCTTAATATATTTTTTACTTTATTAATAAGTAAAAGAGTAACAATAGAAATTAGTCTTTTAGATTTTGATAAATTTTAAATAGTATCCCTTCTAGCTTTAAAATCACAAATCTAGCAATATATGGTAATTTTAGATAAAATATTATCTCTATAAGCTGTTTACAAGTTTTAGATGATTTTAAAGGGTTTATGCTTAAGTTTTAATAATACAAAAATAAAAGCCTTTGATAATTACAATCTAGTTTAAGTATGATTAAATTTAAGTATAAATTTTAAAATCAAAATATTCTAATAAAAAAAAATAATAAAAATTAAATATATATATAGTTTGAAAATATTTATTTTCCTCTATATTTTATATATATATAATCTTTCAAAATATATAATATGTTTGAAAGATTAGAAATTAAAAAATTTGCCATTTTTTAATTTCTATACTAATATTATTTAAAATCTCTAACTTGATTTGTCTAAAGCTAAATTTAAAATGAACTAATGGGTTTCTAACTTAAGTAAGATTATAATAATTTTGTATTATTTAAAAATAAACTCATAAAATAATTTCATTTCATTGTTAAACTAGAATAATAAAATATTTCATAATATCAGATTCAGATATTATATTTTGATAATAAAAATAGAAATACATAGATAAAAAATTATTAAATATAGTTAATAGATAAATTTATTTTAAGTATTATAAAATCTTTATCTGATATAATTATACTTTTTTAGAAAAATCTTTAAAATTCTATGGTCTTATGACATATTTAGTTCTTAAAGGGTTATACTATAAAAAAATTAAAAATTCTGGCAAAATTGTTGTTGCAAATGTTATTAATATAATTAAAAACTTTATAATATTAAACTAAAATTTTTAGTTTATTTATATTTATTATAGTTTCTATTAATTTACAGTATATATTCACCATATTTAAATATAATAATTTTAATTGTAGATGTTAGTATTATAACATCTATAAATATATATCAGGAAAGGATGAAACTATCCCTAAATGAGAATTTGATCTTATTTAAAACAAGTTAATAGATTAAGAATCACACACTTTTAAATCATATAGCTCAAGATTCATTATATATTTATATATTGCGAAGCTATATTATAATCAACGTTAATCAATGATTATATCTAATTTTCGACATTGGAAACATCGATGACCATTAAAATATCAAAGAGTTCAACTTTCAAAATAATTAGATAAATGTAAATATAATAATTATAGTTGTTAACTTGTTAAATTTTTTTTAAATCATTTATATAATGATTTCCAGATATAAAAAAATTCAAGTATTTATTTCGATCAAGTAACTAGTATAGTCTATATAAAATGATATAATTATTACTGTTTATATGTGTTTCTCCTATCTATGAAAGTTTTATACACTCAATTTTATTATTTTGCAATTAAACAATACTATTCGCATAGAGTTTGAATATTAAAAGGAATAAATTATGATTTATTATATATTATGAAATATGATGTTTATATATATAGTAAGATAATATAGATTGATCTTTATTATTAAATCAATCCAATTCACTTTCGATTATTTATCAATTTAAAAAAGGAATTTAAGATAGTTACTTTAATATACTAATAAAAATATTTTTACTTGTTAATATTAAGAATTTTTAATAGGTATACAATTGTTAAAATCATAATAAAATATGTAATAAAATATTACTATATCTCGCATACGAATTAATTCTATACATGAATAATATAGAATATTGCAAAAAATTGTTTAATTTAGAAAGGGTATGAATATGAATGAATAATTTGATCATCATAAATAATATTAATTTAATTATAGTTTTGACATAGAGTTGTATCAATGATAAATTGTGAATTTTAAAATTGAACCATGTTCCAAAATGAGTTAAAAAATTAATCAAAATACAAAGCACATAAACGTTCAAAATTTTGTATACATTTCACTTATCCAATTAAATAATCGAAATGCATCAGAAATGTAATTTATTAAATATTTACACCAATTATCACTATTATTTTTAGATTTCTAATATTTTTAATTAAAATTTGAGGAAATGTTAAGCGGTAATTATTACCAGTAAAATTTTATTATGTTTATTGATATTGTCCGCTTGTATACATAATTTGGATTGTTGCTACATTTATATCAAAGTGTATATGCTAGAAACTTTGATCAAGTATCTCTACTATAATTAAGTAATAATATATCTAATATAAAAACATTATGAAATTGATTAACTTTGTCGCTTTGGCCGCTTTTACTACTGCTTTGCCTCATCCTCACGATGATGCTAGTAACAAGCCCCAACTGCTCAAGCTGGATTTAATCGTCGATATCTTGCATCTTCTTAATTTGAATCTAAATACCGAAGGAAATAACTAATACTACTCTAAATAATTCATTCTGATGTAATAAATCACACTGTACATTTTTATATTGGATATGCCAGTCATTTTTTATTTACGAATTATCTGAGTAATTAATTTTTTATTTTAATAAATATGGTAATAATTTATAATTCATAATACATATTAAATTTAAAAATATTATTATACTTTCCAGATTTACGAATTTTTAATTATTTTATTAAATATAATACAACTATTTTAAAATTAACATATATATATATATATATACAACATTCAATTAATACAAATTTATAGAATTAAAACCATAAATTTAGATTCCTATTAAGATGTATAACAATTATAACTATTATTAAATTTGCTATATATTAAAAGTGATTATTGCAAATTGTGTTAAAAATTTGAAAAAACATTTTTATTTAATTATTATTAAAACAGAATAAAATTTATTATTCTAATCTAAAATAATTTTTATTAATTGGGGAAATTAATAAAAATCTTTTTAAATTTAAAAATTTCTATATAAAAATTAAATTTCAATGTATTTATATAAATTCAATGTATACTGATTTCCCGAAAACCAAAAGTATTCACAATTTTTAATACTAATGCGTGGTTTTCACATTTAAATTAAAATAAATACAATTTGTATCTAAAGTTGGCTACCTCAAATATATCATATTACCATCAACCAATTGTTAAGTTAAATCTGGTATAATATATCTTCAAAGATCAATTTAACTCAAATTTCAAATATATAATTTTTATAAGCATTTTACTATAAATTATATATATTGATATGGAATTAAATATAATGACTAAAATGTCCAATTCACAATAGTCTATTAACATTAATATTTAAAAACTGTTAAATAATCACCATGATTATAATTCATTGAAATTTGAATTCTAAGGGATATTTAATACTAAAGAATTCGGAAACATTTGCTAAATTTAGAATATACTCATATTTTGGGATTTACTTTTTGTTGCAAGATGTCTTTGAAATTATATTATCAGAAGACATTCCAAAGGTATATTAAAATTATGATTACTGCAAGTATCAATTAGTAAATTATTATAAAGTTAATAATTTCTGAATATTTTAGGAAAATATAATCTGATTGCCATTTTGAAATCTACCGTAAAATATATTAATATTATATAATAAATCAATAATGTTATATTGAAATATATAAAAGTGAAATTATTTAGGAAATTTTTTTCTTAGGTAAAAACTGTTTCACATTCTAGGTCAAATTCTATGTAAATTGGCACTTTAATTAATAAATCCTTATTACAATAAACCATCAAATTTCAACTCTTGGACATATTTTGTGTTATTTTTAGCATTTTATATTATTGATTGTAGCTGATTTCTATTAAATTGATATTTGTTTAGCCATTTTTAATCATTGAATATGCTGAATAGATTATGCATTATATAATAAACATATATTCAATCCGAGTTTTCAATCAAATTTTGATTTAACTTTAAGAATAAATTTTTTCAATTTGATTTACTAGAATCTTACTGAAAGAAGAGATTTGAAACAGTTGCAAAGTTAGGTCATTAAATAATTGATAACTGATACTGAATCATATTTTACTGTTAACTGCGATTCTTATGATAAGTTAGATTGTAATAGATATACTCTGGTGAGAAAATATATTTAGAACATCAATGTTAACCCATCAACAAAATATCAGTGCCTTCCTATAGCAAATGAGATACAAATTATATGTGGGGTCATTCAAAAAATTGTCAATTTAATATGATAAATATTGCTTAAATCCGATTCATTAAAAATAGAATTATTGATTAATTAACTGACTAATAGGAGCTCTATATTTACTATTAATCATATGTATTACAATTGTGAATAGTGGTTTGAATGGGTAGAACCTTTAATAACATTTTTAACCGCTAATTGGATCAACTTTTTACAAAGAAAATTTCAGAGGTTTTCATTCTTATTAGTACAACATCTGAATTAAATTGGCTAAAAGATAGTTCTGTTGTATTGGCTTGTAATTAATTGAAAGATAAGGAAATAAAAATAAACATAGATTCAACTATCATAGATAATAGCAATTGATTGAAATTATTATAAATACTCGTGTTCGAGTCATTGAGATATTCAGTACATCATCATAATATTTATAATAATATTTCATTAATTTAATATTCAAAATGGCCTCTATTAAGACTGTATTCATTTCTACTTTATTAGCTGTTGCTTTGGCCATACCTGATTACAAACAATATCCTGTACCTACCACCGCTACAGTTCCAGCATATCCTCTTCCTGCTACCACTACCACTGTTGCTCCCGTCATTAGTACTACTACTACTACTAATCCCGTCTATCCTGTCCCTGAACCTACTACTACTAGTAGCAACGGCTATGAACAAAATACTACTACCACTACCACTACCACTACTACGGTTGCCCCAATTACTAGTCCCACTACCACTACTACTAGTAGCAATGGCTATGCACAAAAGACCACCACTACCACCACAACTACCAAATACCCTCAAAAAACTACTACCACTACCACTGCAGGCCCTACTACCATTCCCAACACTACCACCACTACCAAATATCCTCAACGAACCACTACTACTACCAAATACCCTCAAAAGACTACCACCACTACCACTGGATACAACCCCGGTCCAACTAAGCATCCTAAGAAGCCCTGCCAAACCAAAGGCTTATTGGGCATCTGTTTGGACGCCGAAGTGCTCGATATTGTCAAACTCAAACTCTTGGCTGACTTACTCTAATTAATCTCTAAACATCCCAATTCTATAAAATCTTCACAAATAATCATATCTAATATTAAATTAATCCCAACACTATAATTTTGCAAATTATAAAATATTATCTGTAATAAATTTTTTTAATTTTCACATATTATTATAAATTTAAATTTAAACTTAATATTTAATTCAAAAATCCATCAATTGATTTAATATTTTATTCAAAATATAATTGCTAAATAATTAAATCAATAAAATACTATTATTTGTTATCAACATTATCAAATTTGAAATATTATATTAAATACCGACACTTGTTAATTTGAACCTTATTATTGGCTGATTGATGATTATGCGATTCAAAATATCTTTCTGTAGTATATGATGGAATTTGTTCATTATTGAATATCATTGAATATCATATTACAGATTTATAAATTAATCAATAATTATATCATTATTATTTCAATATAATCATAACAATAATATAGTATTCTTTCGATAATTCAATTTTAACCTAGCAAATTCATAAAATGTATGTCTATATTAAAACCACCATTATTATGAAAATTTTAAATCAATATTCCTATTGAATATATTTAATCAATTAATAGTAACTGAAAGTAAATCATATTAAATTTGGTTTAAAATATTTATTTCTTATTGATAATTTTATATTCAATTATAATTTGCATGAATTTTATAAATAATGTCAAAAATCAAAAAAAAGAAATAGAGGAGATTTGATATTTAACAAGTGATAAATATTTTATAAAATTGAAATTGATATCAAATTACAAAAATTTACATTAATAGAAATAATTTTGAGTTGATTTGAAGAATCTGTTATTATTGTTAAATCTCATATATTATTCTAGTAATTCGGTTTTTTAATTTGAATTATAAACACAAAAGAAAATATTGAATATTGACTTAAATTTGGCAATTCAATACTCAACAATTAAAGTTTTTCAAATTTAATAGTAAATTGTAAGATTTAATTTGTCATCTATATTATATATCTTATATTGATTTATCTAATAATTTGAGAATGTTGTGATACTGTATAAATGTTAATAAGTTGCACGCTAAATAAATATCAAGTAAACAATTTAAAACTTGAACTATTTTTCTATTCTTTCCCTATCTCAAGAGATATTAAACTAAATTGATATTAGTAATTAGTTAAAACTATGTGAATATAAACTATTAATCACAGATTTTAGTTCAATATTCATTATATAATATGTGCTTTTTCTATTAATCTGTTTAATATCCAATTCTAGAAAAATCTAAGTGAACACAACATCTCTCTGCATTAGTAATCAAAACAACAAACAAATTTTTGAACAATTATAATCCCATAAAATTAGATAAGTAATTTTTATTTTTAAAAGGATCACCACAATTTTTTTTAAATTTAAAAGGTCTAAATACATAATAATATCACATTATATTACATTTAATATATTATAGACCTATAGACCAATTTCTTATACTAAAAATAATTTGAAATTATTTTAATAGATTCAATATATATCTAATTCTATCTTCACCATAAATATCATGTCATCTTTAGATTCTATTGAATTATTACAATGGAGTTTTATAACTCAACAAAATATGCCAGTACTAGGTTCTGATATATCGAAATATGAATTAGTTAACGAATTGAGTTCTTTGTTAAAAGACGGCAAATTTTTTGAAATTATTTCTAATCCTGTATTTAACTTTGTATACTCTCAAATCCCTGCTGATGAGAGCATTAAGCAAATTGCCGATAGTGTGAATAAGGAAGACGCTACCATTACCGAAGCCTACATCCAATTGAAGGCTTACCAGCTCCACATCAAGAGAGCCATTGAGACCTGGATCAAGGAAGATAATATCCATCACATTTTGATGTTGATTCTAGGTATTGCTCTACTAAATTTTTTCGTTCAGGTTGGTTGGACAGGTCCCGAAATGAGTAAGGAGCAAGCTGGAGAACTTTCACAACTTTTCAAAGTGATTTACCCTAATCCCGACGATTTTTCTGCTAAGAGATCCAATACGACGGATGCTATCCTTAGAGATTTTTCTGTAGAAGGTGAAGATGCTTACCATTTGACTTTATATCCTGCTATGTTATGGTATTCTGAAACTATTTTAAGCGTCCTAGTCCCTCTTGGATTGGCCAAGAGCTCCAACTGGTGGTTAAGTCGTGCTTTATTTTTCAAGCAACGTTTATTAGATAACCCTACTGAAACTTTGAAGAATACTATATATAACCTTTTGAAACCTTTTATTGATTCTTTACCCACTTTGGAGCCCACTCATCCAGATTTTGAATTGTTTTCCGATTTGGGATCTCGTCTCTGGATTGAATTGGGTCTTCACAACCACTTATTTTACCAGGATCAACAAGCTGTTGAATGCTACGATCGCTCTAAAGATTGGAGTGGTCTCCAATACCAGATTACTGGTGCCCTGGGTAAGCGAACCAAATACCAGCAAAGAGATATCAGTCAGCTTGTTTTGTGGGCTAAAAGTAGAAAAGCTGGCGAACAAACTGAAAAACCCAAGCTTCCCGAGACTCTTCCATTGAACGATGATACCCTTATGGAAAATATTAAATTCGCTGAAAATGCAGAAGATGAAGAATTCCAAAAGGAAATTTCTAATCCCTCCTCTTTGGCTAAGATTGACCAATGTATCTTGTTGGCTTACTGTCTCAATATTAAGAATACTAACCCTGATCACGGTATTACCAACGAACAGATGTTCCCATATGTCACTAGAGTTTTAGCTCATCCCAACAACTGGATGATTCATACCATGGGTTTAGTTTTGAGATCTCGCTTGGAAAGCACCAAATCCAGGACTGTCGAAAGATCAGTATTCCAATTACAAGCTTTAGTTGACCAATGGAATGTTACTGACTCTCAAGTCACTGAAAGATTGGAGCATATTCACTCCCTCTTACTCCCATCCAAATGGGAAATGGAAAAGGAACTCGCTGAAAGATTCATGTCTCTTGGTATCATCAGATCAGCTCTTGAAATTTACCAAAAGTTAGAATTATGGGAACAAGTTATTAACTGTCACTTGATCCTTGAGAAAGAAGATCACGCCATGGCTGTGATTGAAGAGCAACTTGCTATCAATCCTAACTCTCCCAAATTACTCTGTCTCAAGGGTGATGCTACCGAAGATCCCACGTGGTACCACCGTGCTTGGGATATTTCTGGTCAGAGATACTCTCGTGCTATGAGATCTCTTGGTAGCTACTACTTTAAGAAGGGTGAATACAACTCATCCGTTGGTTGCTTCATGAAGGCTTTGAGTATTAATCCTCTCTTTGAGCACTCCTGGTACCTTTGTGGATGTGCTGCCATGCAATGTGAAAACTATGAAATTGCCGCTCAAGCTTTCCGTCAAGTCATTTCCATCGATGACGAAAATGCTGAAGCTTGGAACAACTTAGCTTCCATTTACCTCAAGATTAACCAGAAGAAGGAAGCCTTCCTCGCCTTCAAGCAAGCTTTGAAGCGCAAGTACGAAAACTGGAAGATTTGGACCAATTACATGTATACCAGTTTGGATATGGGCTACATTGGCGAAGCTATCCGTGCCTTTGAAAAAATCGTTGATCTCAGATGGAAAGACGTTAAGGAAGCTTGTGTCGACCAAGAAATTTTGGGTATTTTCATTAATGCTGTCCTCAACGACACTCCCGACGCTAAAGGTCAAGGATCTGCTAGATATGCTGCTCAATTGGAGAGTTTGATCAAAAACACAATTTTGACCAGAATTGTCGCAGATGCTGGTATTTGGAAGCTGTACGCCAAATTGTTGCTCAGTAACAAGCGTTATGCCGAAGCTTTAGACTGTCAGGTTAAAGCTTACAGAGCCATCTCCCACAAAGCTGACTTATTGACCAACCCCGAATCCTTCCAAATCGTCAGTGAAAGTTTAATCGAATTGGTCGATAGTTACCAGAGCTTGGGATCTCAGCCCAACCCGACACCAGAGAACCCCGACGCTGTGGTATGCCCCGATTGGAATTACCAATCCCGCATGCTACTCCGAAACTTAATTGCCAAAACTAAGAACACCTACGAAGGGGAACATCACCACAATCTGTTGGTGAATGCTTTGGAAGAGTTGCCTCCCGCCAACAAAATTCAAAAATAATCATTTTGTAAAAATTTATCCCAATATTTATAATTATTTCATTTCATTTCATCTTTTATTATTTAAACTTTTTGCAATTTTTTGTTAAATAATAAATCATCTTTATATATATATATATATATATATATATATATATATATATTAATGTCGTTATACCTTAAGTTGTATTAATTTTTTAATTGTTAAATAGTTTGATATTTGAATAAATAATTGGCACTATTTAAATTTATCAACATTAATTTCAATCCAATTAATTATTGTATGAAATAATTTTATAATGAAATATATATTCCTACAGATAATTATAATATTGAACAGTAATAAATACCGAATATATTCCATTATAATTTCAAGTTTATTCCTAAATACATTTTACAAATATATCATTGAAATTATCAATATGATAATAAAGAATTAATAAATTTTTTAATTGAAGAAATATCAATGGAATTTTATTATGATCTACCAAGTATAAATCAAAAATTATGTAAACAATATATAATTAAATTTTTTCAAATAGTATATTTGATTCAATTGATATTATCATCTAAGTATAGCTTATTATTGATAACTATTATAAAAAAATTGTGTGTATCATTATTAATAAAACAAATCTTATTTACTGATTAATTTATAACCTATGAAAATTTAACATAAATTAAAATATTACTATAGAATTAAAAAAATGGGAAATTTTTTAATTTCTGATTTTTCAAACATATTATTAGTTTCAAATAAAAAATATATATAAAACAAATAAGAAAATAAATAGTTTTAAATTATATATATATATATATATATATAATAATTTTTTAAAATTAGTTGTTTAATTTAATTATGTTTAAATTAAATAGTAACCATTAAAAGTTTTTTATTTTAGTATTAGTAAAACTTAACCATAAACCCTTTAAAATCATTTAAAATTTATAAACAACTTTTAATAATAAAGTATTATCTAAATTAATAATTTATTGCTAGGTAAATTACTTTAATGTTAAAAGAGAAACTACCTAAAACTTGTTAAAATCTAAAAGATTAATTTTAACTATTACTCTTTTAATTGTTAATAAAGTAAAAAAATATATTAAAAAACACTTTTTTATTTTAGTTAAAAAATTATCAACACACTTTAATATTAGTTACACAAGTATTTTATATATATTACAGTTTAAATTAAAATTAATTAATAAAAATATAAAATAAACACCTTATAATTTAACTAAAGCTTAAAAAAAAGCTAGAGTAACTATTGTTAAATAAAACTTACTAAGGTATAGTTAAAAACCAAAGCTTTTACAGTAAATTATTATAATTGATGAATCTTAAATTTTTTTATAATATCCTCTATTAAAACATAAATCAAAGTGTTAGATTAAGTTAAATCAACCCTCTCTACAAATTCCTTTAAATAAACACTTTGTTGATAAGTGAATATTAATTGTTATAATAGATTATAATAACATATGCTATTTTTATTTAGTTTTTAAAAGAAAATTAATTAATAGTAAATTTTATATTTTTTTTAAATATAACTATTTCTAATTAGTATTCTCAATATAATTTAAAAAGATTTATTATTTTACATGATAATTATAAAATATATAAATTTAAAGTTGTAAAAAACTTTTTAATTAAAAATAACTAGAAAAAACTACCACATCTAATATATTCTTTAGATTATAACCTATATGATTATAATTGTTTTAGGTAATTAAAAAACCAGCTTATAAGAAAGAAAATTTCTACAAGAAAATTTAATTGGTTTGTGAAACATCAAATTTTAGTCTTTAATAAAAAGAATTATTTTTTAAGTGTTAGATCTTTGTTAAAAGTATAACAAAAAGTTATTAGAAATAAAAGAAATTAATAATTTTATAATATATATTTATTTTTACTTTTTATATATTAAAATGTTTACTTTTTTCAATTGCAAAAAATTCCCATTATTTAAATTACAAAGTAATAGAATAAAATAATATTCTTAATATAGTTCTAATTAAACTTTATATATTATTAATATAGTTTGAAATACAAATCAATTTTAAAAATTATATCAATTAGATTTTTAAAAATTGAAAATTTGAATAACCATTAATTATTAAAAAAAGTATTATTAAATCTATTCCAATTATTATTACTAAGACCTATTGGTATAGATGGTTATTCCATCATATTTATTATTTATTTTATCATAATTGAAAATATTTAGTTTTGAAACATTTGATAATTGTAGTATTCAATGATTTTCCAGATTTACCTTTATTAAGCTTATCTTATCTTAAAATATTATAAAAACCATATCTATTATATACAAATAATCCACTATATTCTATAATTATTACTGATATATATTAGCATGGACTGATTGGATCAAGATTCTTTACCTTTCAAATCATGAATTTTAAACTTATTGATCAAAAAACTTATCAAAAGGATATATCAAACACTAAATTATCTATAAATTATTATTCATTATGTAATCAGATTCAAAATACATTGAATTTTGTGTTCATTTAAGGATAAGAGCACAGTTCAAGCTTTAAAATTGCATGAATCAAAATGCAACTTTAACAACACTAAAATTTTTCAAACTCCGAACTTTATAACTATCCGAAAAGTAATGATTATAAAATCTGTAAAATAAATTCCGAATTGGGAAATCAGCATAAAACCAGTATTTGTAAATGAATAATATTTTTTCGTAAATGGATTCCTAAAAATTTTTCTTGATGGAGTGTGTAAAACTTACTTGGATTAATAATTCACTCTGGATAAATGATAATGATGTAGATTGACTGTAATAGTAGTTTGAGTTTTTTTTCTTTTTTTGCTATATCAATATTATATTTTAGTTTATATTTTACATTATAGACAAAGAAAAAAGATTAATTATACTCTATATGGAAGCTATGAAGTGTTAGGAAAATCAGAATGAAGCGGAATGCAATATAAATTAAATCAAATACCTCAAAATAAGCAAAATTTTTGATTTGTAATTTAAATTGACTATAATAATATTAATCCCTATTCCTATTCCAAAGTCCAACAAATTCTTTTGTAAACAAGTAATATGAATATAATGATATATACATCTGGTTAAATATATTTTTTAATTACTAATATTCTAATAACTCATATCAAAAGAGAACTTTTTATTTATAATTAATTATATTGAAAATGAAAAAAATTCTCAAATTCAATTTATCTAACATAAAGTCAACTGAAATTTTATTTCTGAATAAAATGATAGATTAATCAAAAATTATCAAAATTTAAAGTAGAAATATATAAACAGAATTTTTTATCATTATTAAGGCTTGGAATAGGACTTTTAGACAATATAATACTGAATTAGGAATTTGAGGTTATATATGAATATTATAAACTTGATATTTTAATTTATTTTTTTTATTTGTTTTTAATTGAAATTGATTTGATCAATTTCAATTGGAGGATTTCCCCGATTTTTTGATTTATTTCTAATAAGACTTGACAGCCACTTATATATTAATAATCAACCTAACTTTCTTCTGCTAAATTTATCAGTTAAATAACTTGATATTTCATTATTAAAGCTGTTTAGAATTTTTAAATCACTTTATATAAAAAAGTACATTAAATTATACATTGTTTCAAATTTTTTATATTAAAATTTTTAAATATTGAAATATTTTTTAAACAATCAATTATATTAATCTAGATGAAGTATAATTTTTCTTAACTATATTTGCCAATAATTACCATTATTTAAATCCTACCAATTAATTTGATTATATACTTTTATACTCATACAGAGTATTATACTGAGAATAGCATATTTAACTTATTCATACCTATAAATATTCTTTTATTTTAAATTTCCTTCCATCTTAATAAATTAAATTTATGGAAAAGGAAAAAACGAATATAATTAAACAACTAATAGGATTTATAGTGATTAAATTATATTACTTGAACTGGAAATAGTGTATAAATTTGCAAATTTCTTATTTGTAAAATTGGCTAGAATTATCAATTTCGCATAAAAATAAATTATTATAATATGCAAATTGTTTCACTGATGAATTTTTTTGAACTGATAATATAATGAGCAAAGAAAGGTATTTTATAATTATCCAAATTTCAATTAAAATCAGACGAGTAATCCAGTGTCTATCCAATTTATTGAATCGAATTAAGGCTATAGTTTTGTGATGTTTGAAAAATCAGAATTTGTTAACTTGTAACAAATTTTAATGAATAAAATTGAACAAAAATTGTGACAGGAATTCACGCTCACCAAGAGAATTCAAAGTATAACCCATACGTTTAAATTACAATAAAAAATGTAATCAATGATATGAGAGATCATGTAACAATTTAGCATATCATTGACTGATATATCAACTTTATAAGTCTAATATATTGATTATTATTACATTAATTTATTTTAACCAATTTATTACATAAATAATTTGCAAGTTGATGCTAATAACATTGATGAATGATTACTAATACAATTCTTGAAATTTAATTGGTTGCCAAAATCTAAGATTAATTTTCCCATTCAAATTGGACATGAATTTCTATCCACCCGCCCCCCTAATTTGAAATTCAAATCATTTCAGTTATGAAAATAGACCAGCTGATGCTAAAGACACGATTGGCTATGCTCATTAATTCTATATCAACAGTGTTTGATATAAATACCACTCTACCACATTCTTTCCAAGCTGTTTTACTCTTTCCTTTTGATTCGGTCTCCTGACTCTCAACAATTGTAGCAACCAATAGCTTGAAGTTTCACAATTTTGAAAAGCTCAACAATCTCAATTACACAATTTATCTTCAAAATTATCACATCGAATTAACTTAAATTGAACTAAGCACTTATTTCCATTTCTTCAATTGATATAAATACAATTGATCAGGCTATTGGCAATTCATTTTGGATCTAATTTTATTTTAATAGTATTTGAATAATTAATTATATCATATAATATATATAACCTTATAGACCGATCCATTTATCTTCATACTATTATTCACAACTATGGGTTTATTATCTTTGGGCACTCCTTTACCTTGGGAAAAGGCTTCCCAATACGCTAACAAGGTCAAAAAAGACGGAATTGAGCAATTTATCAATATTTATAATCAGTCCAAAGATAGAGAAGGCGATATCCTCTATTGGGGTGACGAGGTAAATTTTGATTTCAATTCAATTTGGCATATATTTTTAAACATATCAGATACTAATTTAATCTTGTTTTTTAGATAGAATATATGATGATCAATTTCGATGATAAAAATAAAAAAGCTAGATTATCATTGAGAGTTCACGAATTCCTACCCGAATTACAACGTCAAGAAACTG
Organism: Conidiobolus incongruus B7586; assembly: GCA_000697335.1. Taxonomy (NCBI): domain Eukaryota; kingdom Fungi; phylum Entomophthoromycota; class Entomophthoromycetes; order Entomophthorales; family Conidiobolaceae; genus Conidiobolus; species Conidiobolus incongruus. Next base: position 16,083 of record JNEM01009877.1, read on the forward strand.
AAGCTATTGCCAATAACACGTAAGTAAACAAAACATTTTCTGAAGATCATTATTAACGTTGAATTGGTGCTATCAATATTAGAACCGTTCCTACTAACTGGCGCCCAGAATATGGTAGATATATGCTTGAAGGTAAATATTTATGCATTTATTTTTGTTGGGAAAAATTTTATTAATAAGCCATTTAGGTACACCAGGCGCTCCATATGGTGACTCTTATGATGAGTTAATGACAGTTGAACCTAATATGAAATTAAGGTAATTGATAACAATCAACAATCTGTATGCATTTGCTCATTATTCTCAATATCTTAGACGCGAAGTTGCCAATCAATTCATGAACCCCAACGAGGCTCTTTTAACCATCACGAGTTTCCCTATTTTGGGACAAGGGGATTTTCTTGACCCTCCTCTAGAGGCCAGAGGCAATGCTAGTCGCAGTATGTTTGTTCCCGATGAAATCATCAATCCACATGCTCGTTTTCCGTAATCTTAATCAGATTTATATTTCATTATTTTATACTGACTTTTCCTAGTACTCTCACCGCCAATATCAGAAAGAGAAGAGGCTCCAAGGTCGCTATCAATATGCCTATTTTCAAAGATATCAATACACCTTCTCCTTTCATTGATCCTACCATTCCTCACACACGTAACTTTTTCCCCGAAGACTTGGAAGCTGCCACTGCTGCATTACCAGATCATATTTATATGGATTCTATGTGTTTTGGAATGGGATGCTGCTGTTTGCAAACAACTTTCCAGGCTGGTGACATCAATGAAGCAAGACGCCTTTATGACCAATTGATCCCTTTGGGTCCCATTATGTTGGCTTTGACCGCTGCTGCTCCTGCTTGGAGAGGATATTTGGCTGATATCGACTGTCGCTGGAACGTTATCGCTGGTAGTGTCGACTGTCGCACTCCCGAAGAGCGTGGTTTAAAGCCAACCAAACCTGGTCAAAGATTGATTCCTAAATCCAGATATGACTCAGTTGACAGCTACTTATCAAACGACCCCACTTTCAAAGATAAATACAACGATATTAATTTAGTTTATGATGAAAACAGCTACGAAACATTATCCAAAGCTGGTATTGATGATAAATTAGCTAAGCACATTGCTCACTTATTTATCAGAGATCCGTTGGTTATCTTTGAAGAATTAGTCAATCAAGATAACACTCGCTCATCTGATCACTTTGAAAACCTTCAATCTACTAACTGGCAGACCATGAGATTCAAGCCTCCTCCACCTAACTCCCCTATCGGCTGGAGAGTTGAATTCCGTTCTATGGAAGCACAATTAACTGACTTTGAAAATGCTGCTTTTGCTGTTTTCATTGCTTTAATGACCCGTGTTATTATTAACACTAAAATTAATACTTATATCCCTATCTCTAAAGTTGATGAAAATATGAAAGTTGCTCATAGACGTGGAGCTGTCACCCAAGAAAAATTCTATTTCAGAAAATACATTACTGAAGAGAGCACACCTAACGACGTGGCTGATCCTGATGAATATGAATTAATGAGCATTGATGAAATCATGAATGGAAAGGTAATTTTAACACATCATATTAATATTTTTAATCGATTCTAAATTTATAATTTTAGGCTGGTGGCTTTGTTGGTATCATCCCTACCATGAAGAAGTATTTAGACACTCAGGATATTTCAGCCTCCACTAGACATCAACTTGATAAATATTTAGCCTTGGTCTCAGCTCGTGCTAACGGATCTTTAATCACTGCCGCCACTTGGATTCGTAACAAGATTACTTCACATCCCGATTATAAACATGATTCAGTAGTTTCAGAAAAGATCAATTATGACCTCTTGAAGTTAATTGACAGGCTGGATACTGAAGGAAGTGAGATTGCTCCTGAGCTTCTTGGCGACTTCGTCCCCACCACCACTCAAATCACAAAATAATTATATATAATATCGTCGTGAAATGTCTAAATCCATTATTGCATCTTAGAATTTCACTTAAAATACTAATTTTGACACTATAAAATTAATCTAACCATATACATCAAATTGGACTTTCAGTGGTATTATATTGTTGGTTTATTCTTTATAACAATACATTCATTCATTAAATGTCAAATGAATTGTAGAATCTCATTTTGGAAATCAAGAATAGATGTAATTTTCTTAATAGATATACTTTAATAATCAATGCTGTATTATATTATTTATTTGTAGTTTACTAATTTAATAAATTCCAATGTAATATAATTCACCAATATATATCTTGAGATTTTTGTTATATTGAATTTTATCATTTTGAACTTGTCAATTTGTAATTTTTTAATTTTCGAATTTAATCTCCATATTTTTTACACTAATTTTAAATAAAATTTAGAATTTGAAAATTTTATAATTTTATCTGTAACTTTGGACAATATACTATAATGTTGAAAAGAATATATTTTTAAAAGTTATTTCAATCTTTAAAATACATTATTCTTTTTCAATTTATTCAATTTTTTATATATCATTTAATAACTAAGATTAATTACAACGAAAACAATATGATATAACTATTTCAGAGTGAGAACTGCATAATATATAGTTTAATAAATAATTCAACAAATCATATCCAACTTTTGATTATTGAATAAATTTATAATTAAAATTTAATATTAATTTTATATTGTCATTTCTTTTTAAAATATTTTAAATTAATAAAATGGAATAGCAAGTTATATGTTTTATCACCTTGTTCAAAATTTGAGACATTTTATCAGTTAATATATTTTTTAATTGAATAAAATTTTATTAAGTATATCTTTAGGGATTAATAATTATAATATATAAAGTTAATCATTAGTATTTGTTTTCAAAACACATTTTTAATAGAAGTACTAAGTTATTCATATTACCTATTAAAACCTTACTATAATAGATATTCCATAATATATAACCATATTTAATTTATAAGCATATATATATTTATATATTTTTGAAATAATAAATATATTTAATTATATTTGATGGATCTTATTTGATATATCATTAAATTAAAAAAAATCATTTTATTATTACATAATTTTATTTTAAATTTCATCCTTATTTATGAATTATTTTATAAAATATTATTATGATTATTATAATTATATTTATTATATTAAATATAAAATTATATAAATAAGTCTAATTTATTATTAATAATATTTATTCAATATTCAAAATAATAAACTATATATTTTTTTATATTAAGCTGAATTTTTGAAATAAATAATTATTTAAAATAAATTAAAATATCACTTTATTTAATAATTATTCAAAATAAAATATTATTTAATATGGATAGTAACTATAATATTTTATGATATTTAATATATTTTGTCAAATTTGATTTTATAAGTTAATAAAGATTAAACAATCAATAAACATAATTTATTAAAATTTCAATATCAATATATATATAGATTCCTTTAATATATAAAATATTTATTTTATAATTATAATAAAAAGATAAATTTTATATTTTAAATTATTTCCAAATTATCATCATAATATTTAATATTTTGGATTTTAAAATATAATATAATAATTGGAGAAAATTAATATAAAACTTTTGTATTATCCTAGTTTTGGAAACTAGGGTAGTTATGTTAATTTATTTTATAAGTTAGATTATTTAGGTTATTCAGATAGATAAATTAGAGGAAATTAATTATTAATTTTCTTAAAATTAATTTTATATGGTAGAAAAAGTAAGTTTATTTATTAAGATAAAATTTAGATAATTTAAATAAAATATAATAAAGAGTAAATTATGGGAAAGTTTAGATGAAAAGATAAAAATATAAGAAATTATTGAATAAGAATGTAGAAAATTTTAATTATAAATAATATTTTTCAATATTAGTTTAATATAGGTTTAATGAAATAAATAAGGATCTTAATGGTTTAAATTGCTTTTAAATTATAAATCAAATAATAAAAATATATACTTAAATATAAAATAATTTATATTAATATATTCTTAATAAAAAAATTAATAAATTTCAATTTTGATAATTAATATATAAAATTTAAGGCAAATTTAGCCATTATGAATATAAAATTATTCTTAAAAAATACCAATTTATTTTTGAATTTTTAAAATATTAACTGTCTGTAATATATATGATATTGCAAATATTATATATTAAACTTTTATTAAATTAATAATATATATTGATATATCATAGTTATAATTCAACCCACATATAAAAAGTATTATTTATTAATGATTAGATATTAATGTTATAAATTAAAATCAACAAAAAGATTCTTATTAATTTATTTTTTTAATATTTTATAACTCTAATATCGTCAAAAATGTAAATAAACATAATTGATATCATTTTATTGCTATATATTTACAAATAACAATTTTAATCTTTAATATTAATTTGATTTGAAATATTTTAAAATTATATTCAATATATTTAAAATATCATTAATAATAGTTTAATTTATTGCAGAGTTGGGATAGGGTTTTTATTTATAATCAATAATGATAATGATATATTTATTATTGTGTTACAAAATATGTAGTAGAATATATATTTTGGAGATAATAAGAAAGTATATATGAATAGTTAATAACAAAATAGTAAAGTCAACGATTTAATAGATATTTTATTTTATACAAGCATATATCAAGTCGAAATTATTTGACTTTTGTCACAAAATATAGAATTTATCAATTATAGCATAATTTGGTCGTGAATTTCTTATTACTTCAAGAAATCATATAGTAAAATATATTTCTTTGAGATTGATTGATTTTTTATTAATTATTATTATTGGTTACAAAGATAGTAATTCTAGAATATATAAGTATTATATTTTGATTAAACCATAATATAGAATACAATAATATTGCATATTTCGTGGTATTAATAGCAGCAAGGTAAATTAAGTTACAATTTACTGAAATATTATTTGACAACTGGAATAAACTAATGTATATAAAGTCATATTATCAAATAAATTAAAATTACTAGAAATACACCGACCAATGCTAAAGATTCAAAAATAGATATTAACTTGATAATAATTTATTATTAAATTATTATATATAAAAAATACGAATTTAATAATATTATTCCTTTAGAAACAAATATTTATATCAATTCTCAATAACAATAAATGTATTTCTATTCCACTATACAATACAAAGGCTATCACTCCTTGGAAGCAAATAATGATTAAATGAAGCGTGAAATATGATTAATTTAAATGATTTGATATCTTAAGAGTAGATCTTATGATTATATAAAGCACTAGAGGTTACTATTAAACATCAGGCATATATCATTGAAAATACAAGTATAATCATTGGAATTGGAGCATTTTAACTATGAATATCAAGTCATATGCTGTATTAATGAGAATTGAAGTTAATCATTCTTTCCACTCATATTACTAAAATATCATGAGCACTATAATCCACCTAATAAATAATTTCATAAGAGACATAGTGTTAAGTGATGATTCTTTCAAGTATGGTGGATGTATATTTTATAAAATCGAATTAATAATTAATATATGGATAGATGAATAAAATCATAAGATATGTTTCTATATAGTAATTAATCATAGATATAATTTTGAAGGGATTCTCTAGTGTGGTGTTTTATTCCCTTTTAAAGATGATAAATTAATTTTGAGAGGTATTTCTACCAATAAAATACTGAATCCAGAGTGATTTAGGTTTGTATGACACAATCATTAGGTGAATTTAGGATGATAACAATCAGATTATCCCATTGAAATTCGGATTTTAAGAAAATTTTATAAAAAGAATCTGGTAGTGTTGTGTGAAACTGAATTGGTCATCGTTTTACTTGATAATCATCAATAATCCATATCAACTATGATCTCTATCGTCAACCGCTCTGTTCCCCGTGTTTCCCAATCCTTAAAGGTACAACAATGCTTCATATGACATAGTAAAAAATATTTGACATTAAATATTTGATCAATCTTATGTCAATTATATTAGTTTACAAATAACTAACAACTCAATTTACTTTTATAGGGTGCTCGTCAATTCTCCAGCTGGTTCGCTGCTAGAAACCAATACACTTTCCAACTTCCTGAATCTTCCTTTGATTTACACAAATTACAAGAAGGTCCCAATTTTGAAGTTTCCGCTACTAAGGATGAATTACTTGATATGTATAAACAAATGGTCTTGGTCAGAAGAATGGAAATGACTTCTGACGGTCTTTACAAAGCCAAACTCATCAGAGGTTTCTGTCACTTGTGCACTGGTCAGGTAAGTATAATCAAGATCAGCCACCTTAAAAATATGCTTATTCGCATTGATCAATTGTTTAGGAAGCTGTCGGTGTTGGTATGGAAAAGGCTATCACTGATAAAGATCAAGTCATTACTGCCTACCGTTGTCACGGTTTTACTTACATGCGCGGTGCCACTATTAAGGGTATTTTAGCCGAACTTTTAGGCCGTGTTGATGGTGTCTCTTATGGTAAGGGTGGTTCCATGCACATGTTCACCCCCAACTTCATGGGTGGTAACGGTATTGTCGGTGCTCAAGTTCCTGTTGGTGCTGGTATGGCTTTTGCTCAATGGTATAACAACAAGGCTGAATGTACTTTCGCCCTCTATGGTGACGGTGCCTCTAACCAAGGACAAGTTTTCGAAGCTTACAACATGGCCAAACTCTGGAACTTACCCTGTATTTTCGTCTGCGAAAACAACAAATACGGTATGGGTACTGCCGCTAGCCGTTCTTCTGCCTCTACCGACTACTACACCAGAGGTGATTACATCCCTGGTATCCGCGTCAATGGTATGGATATCTTGGCTGTTCGTGAAGCTGTCAGATTCGCTCGTGAATACGCTATCAGTGGTAAAGGACCTCTTGTTATGGAAATGGTCACCTACCGTTATGGTGGTCACTCTATGTCCGATCCCGGTACCACTTACCGTTCCCGTGAAGAAATCCAAAATATGAGATCCAACAACGATCCCATCACCGGTATCAAGAACCGCATTTTGGAACACAATGTTGCTACTGAAGCCGAATTAAAGGAAATCGACAAAGAAGCTCGTAAGGTTGTTGACCAAGCTGCTGCTGAAGCTAAGGCCTCTCCTGAACCCAGCTTAGAAAACTTCTGGAATGATGTCTATGCTCCTGGTACTGAACCTAAGTTCCTTCGTGGTCGTGACCCCACTGAAATCAAGTACTTCCACTAAGCATATGTAAAGCAAATGTTTTAGATTATTTCCTACTTTGGGGATATTCTCATACCTTTCAACTTCGCTCACATCATTTTAAATCAATCTATTTCAAACAATTAAATATTAAGTAATCATTTTATAATTAGTCTCTGATAGCATTCAACATTTCAACTTAATCACTAGTATTTTTATTTAATTTCACTTAATTAATAACATTTTCATACTTATTTTAAATTTATTCATCATAATCCTTTCCTTCCTTTTTTTATCTTTTCAGCTCTATTCACTTTATAATTGTTTTAATAAGAAATATCTTTAATAAGCTACAATTATTGATATATAAATATATACATTCAAAATTCACTTAATATTACTTATTTGATATTTAATATATTTATCTACGCTTCATTTAACAAATATTTTTTAAGTTTGATTTTATACTGAAATAAAAAATATACCATATTTATCCTATCTTTTAAAAAGTGTTTATGTGAATTGCCTTTGATATTAAATTATAAATCAAAAATTATAATACTTTTTATATAATATCAATAGAAGACTTTTCTTATGTGGATATTAATATCAAATTTTATAGTTACTTATTTCAAAAATTCTAACCAATTTAAAACACGATAATTATTATAATTAAGATATTAAACATTATCTTTGTTATCTCAATCACATTTAATTATTTATCAAAATGATTATATAAGCCACTTTTCATATAACTAAAAGTTGAAATATAAATATTATCTGATAATGAAACTTAAATTTGAAAATAAAACTTATTAATTTAAATGATTTAAAATATATAAAATTTTCAAATCCAATGAAAATATTAAGATATGAATATTATAATATATATATATATAATATTATCAAATAAATATATTAAGATATATATTATTAAATACTAATAATGAGATCCAATAATTATAAGTGATTTTTACAATCAGCTATCAACCTTGTTTCAATTATTAGCCTTGATTAAGTATTCAATAATTCTAAAAACATCCAATTCCCATATGATATAATAACAAACTATCGAATTAAAGTTTAACGCAAATAATCATTATTCAGGCAAAATAATCAAGTTATTACATTATAGTCCTTTTACTATACTAAAATATTTATTAGCTTATACAAATAACAAAATTATAGAACTAATCTACCTGAACTATTATTATCAACAATAAGCGATAATCAACTAATTGCTTGACATCACATGATAAGTATTGAAAAATAAATTGATGGAAAAATATAAAAATTATTTTAATAGTTCAAATAAAAGCACTGTGTATAGTATTGATCAAAATTAATCTTATAAAGGAAACAGAATAAATGTAATATTTCGCAATTTATATATATTCAACTTATATTGATATTGTTTTCTTTTTTTAAAATATTTATCATTATACAAATTTGATTTAATTCACACCAAAAACATAAAATTTTGAAAAAGAATTTGAATTATTTATACAGATTCTTTTAAGATATTACATTTATTAGTCAAATTGATTAAAATTTAAACTAACTTAAAAAATATATATAAAGCAATAATTATTCTAAACATATTAAAATATATTTACTATTTTCAAATCAATAGCCAAAAATTCTTAATATTGTATATTTGGCAATATATTACGTAAAAGTATAAGAATATGTTTTCTTTAATATTGTATAAATAAGAAAAATATAATTTAAAAAAGGTTGTTCATATATGGAATAAAAGATAATTAAATAGCATTAAATCAATGTATAAAAAAGTAAATATACAAAAGAATAATTAGATATAAATACGACAAGAGCAGGATTTGAACCTACGCGGGAAATCCCATGTGCTTTCTAGGCACACGCCTTAACCACTCGGCCATCTTGTCTTGAATGTTACATTGACTAAAATTTAAAATTATCTATACTGAGATAATTGAATTCATATTATTGATTATCAACATTATTTTTATATCATTAGTTGTAAAATAACAATATAACACTTATATTTCTTCTTTTTATACCTTCATATAACATTTTTCTATATTAACAATAAAAACTATCTAAAATCCTCTTCATTTGTATTAAATCTCAATTTATTCAATTTTATTTATTATTAGTATAGAAATTAAAAAATGGCAAATTTTTTAATTTCTGATCTTTCAAACATATTATATATTTTGAAAGATTATATATATATATAATATATAGGAAAATAAATATTTTCAAACTATATATATATATATATATTCAATTTTTATTATTTTTTTATTAAGATATTTTGATTTTAAAATTTATATTTAAATTTAATTATACTTAAACTAGATTGTGATTATCAAAAGGCTTTTATTTTTGTATCTTTAAAACTTAATCATAAACCCTTTAAAATCATCTAAAACTTGTAAATAGTTTATGGAGATGGTGTTTTATTTAAAACTACTATATATTACTAGATTTGTGATTTTAAAGCTAAAAAAGACATTATTTAAAATTTATTAAAATCTAAAAGACTAATTTTTACTGTTACTCTTTTATTTATTAATAAAGTAAAAAAATATATTAAGAAATATCTTTTTATTTTTGTTAAAGAATTATTAAAGTAATTTAATATTAATTATACAAGTATATTATATTTACTTAAGTTTAAACTTAGATTAATTAATAAAAATATAAAATAAATACCTTATAATTTAACAAAAGCTTAAAAGAAAACTAAAGTAGCTATAGCTAAACTAAATTTATTAAGGTATAACTAAAAACAAAAGTTTTTACAATAAATACTTACAATTAATAAATCTTAAATTCTTTTATATAATCTTTTATTTAAAAATAAAACAAGATGTTAGGTTAAGTTAAATTAATCCCCTCTAAAATTCCAATAAATAAATACTTTAAATATAAGCAAATATTAATTGTTGTAATAAATTATAATGGTATATAGTTTTTTTATTTAATACCTCAAGGAAAATTAATTAATAGTAAGTTATATATTACTTTTTTAAATAAAATAATTTTTAAATGGTGTTCTTAATATAAATTAAAGATATTTATTATTTTGCATAATAATTACAAAATATATAAAGTTAAAGTTGTAAAAGATTTTTTATATAAAAAAATTAGAGGGAGTTACTACATCTAATATATTCACTTAATTATAACCTATGTAATTATAATTGTTTTAGACAATTAAAAAAACAGCTTACAGGAAAAAAAAATTCCTGTAAACAAATTAAATTGGTTTGTGAAACATCAAATTTCAGTCTTTAATAAAAAAAACTGTTTTTTAGGTATTAGAAGCTTACTAAAAGTATAAAAAAGAGTTATTAATAATTAAAGAGGCTATTAATTTTATATTATTCATTAATTTTTATATATTATTTATTAATTTATTTGTTTAATTTTAATTTTAAAATTGTGCCATTACTTAATTTCTGCACTAATATTATTAATTCATTATTATTTTAATATTATTAAATAATCTCAATCTGTTGAATAACTAAATATTAGTATTTTAGAATATAGGTTTATACCAAAAATTCACTAAGATTTTTTATTTATGCATTTTAACTAATATTTTTAAACATATGATTTTATTTTATAAAATATTTGTAAATATTTAATAGAATTTAAATTATTATATAATCATTTAAATTAGTACATTAAACCTTATTTAATAAATTTACCTTTTTTCTAAATTTATATATCGCCTATTTATTTGTAAAAATTTAATTTTTAGTTGATCAAATTAATAAGATTATTATATTATATGATATATGCGATAAACTAAATTATATATAATCTCTGATATTTATGCTTGATGATCAGATGGGAAATAATCTTGTCAATCACTCAAGAAACTACGACCACCACACTGAATCGAGAGGTCACATTGGAGAACACCCATTTCCTGAATTCTAATATAAGATTATCGCGAACGAACTAATAATCTCTTTTATCTTCATTCCAAAATTTTCCAGTCTTTTTTTTTCGTAACCCTTGCAAAAGCATTGAGGCGTAACAAGCGTAAGATATTTACTGTACTCCGAAAACCCAATTCACAGTAAGCCATTTTCACCTCATTTGGTGAATCCCATTAATTTCCCCTAACTCTGTGGTAACCTATCGTTTACCACTGGCGATTCCCCGTTTAAGTTCTAAAAGTCTATTTCCTCCCACAATTATGGTCGTCAATCGTATAGCAATATGACATAATGATAAATTATAATTTCAATTTTTTTACAAATTAGAATTGGATCATTGTAAATTATGTTGATTTTTCAATTTGCTAACGTCTAAGTTTTTTATTATGTAACAAATAAAAAAATATTAAGAAGGACAACAAAATATAGAATGGTATTCATTTAGCCATTGTGAGATTAGCAAAATTATGTGGTAATACTTAATCAATATATTTATAAAATAGTTTCAATAATTTAATTAAAATTGTAATAATTTCAAAAATCATTTATATTATACCATGATAAATAATTCTATTGTAGATTGGGTATTTATAGTTATTGACAATTGCAGCTATTTCTCAATAATTCAAGAAATAACCTTTTTTTCCATAATTATAATGATATATCATAATTCTATAGAGTACTTAATTGTTAAATTTGTATTAGCTATTATTAATCGGTTTAAATATATATTAATATTAATATTTGTTAAAATCTATCGACATTATTCATGTTTTAATTGTGAATATTATAATAATTACATCTTTTATTATCATATTCTAACTATATTAAGTATTATTAATCTTTCAAATAAATTGTATGAATACCGATCAAATAAGCAATTTATTCAAGTAATTACTTGAATAATTGTCTATATACTTAATAATGGTTTTTGAAGTCACATTGTCTATTGAAAATTGCTAAGAAATGATATGACATTTACAATTACGGAATATTTAAAAAAATAGATATATTAAGATAAAAGTATCTATATCTTATTAAATATTTTTATTTATATGATTGATATCATATCACATTTTATTATCACCTCATAATGCTAATGCCAATAGATATAAATTTAGAAAGTTATTAATCAGCCCAAAATAGCAACTTTCATCCAAATGCTAACAAATAGGAATATTGATTCAAAAGATGGCTATCTAAATTAAATTTAATAAAACTTTTGATAACTACCATATGACTATTGATATTTGAAAATTATTCTAAAGTTACTGCTAATCTTTACCTCTAATATATCGTTTTAGTCATATGATATCATTTAGATTATTGACTTGAGTAATAGGTTACACCCATCAATAATTTTGATTGGTTGATAGTATAAAAAACTATTTTATAAGACGTCAACAAGTTTTTTAAATTGTTAATTAATTTTCGAACTTTTGCTATAAAACTAAAAAAATTGTCTCTTTTGAATGATTAAGATCTTGAGACTACCTTTAAAGTTTAGTAGTCAGTTAGTTAAGAGTTTATCGACACAGCAACCTATTTATCTAAATCAATTTAAATTAGCAAATCAATTCTATTCAACTTCATCTTCAACTTCTAAAATGACTATTAACTACGGCAAAATCAATCAATTGGAAGCTCCTTACCAAGCTAAATGCGAAGTGAAGATTGGAGACTCCGTCGAGAACTTAGATACTCCCGTATTAGTTGTTCACTTGGAAGCCTTTGAAAAGAATTTGTTGACTATGAAGCAACTTGTACAGGAAGCTGGTAACAAATTGACAAATCAGCCCACTATTAGAATGAGACCACACTTCAAGACACATAAGAGCCCAGCTGTAGCATATTTGCAAGTTCAAAATGGAGCTAGTGGCATTTGTTGCGCAAAGTTGACTGAAGTTGAAGCTTTAGTCAACGGAAGTTACCAAAGTGTCAATTGGGATATTCTATTAACCAACCCCATAGTCTCTGAGCCAAAGTTGGCAAGACTTGGTAAAGTTGCTCAACAGATGAAACAGAAGCCAAATCACCCATTGTTATCAATCTGTGCTGACAATATTCAAAACATTCACGATTACTTACGCGTCGCTAAAGAGTATAACGTCAGTTTTAATATTTATACTGAAGTGAATGTTGGTCAAAACCGCTGTGGTATTGACTCACTCGACGATTTCATCCAAATTGTTCAAGAAATTGTCAAAAACGAGCCACATCTTCACTTCCAAGGTATCCATGCTTATCAGGGAGCCAATCAACATGTACGCAGCTATGAAGAACGTCGCCATAATGTAATTGGTCCCATCAAACAACGCTTAGAAAAATGCTTAGAACTCTTGAACCAGCACAATATCCCATGCCCCATTATCACGGGAGCAGGTACCGGAAGCTTCCAATTCGAAATCGAATCTGGCATTTACAATGAAGTTCAGGTGGGATCTTATCTGTTCATGGATGTTGACTACACTTTGAATTTGGGTCAAGACAACAAATTGGTGAATCAGTTTGACCAGAGTTTGTTTATGTACTCCCGCATCAACAGTTTGAATCCAAAATCTGAAATCTCTCCCAGATTAATTGTTGACGCTGGTCTAAAATCCCTCAGCTTGGATAGTGGACTCCCCTGGGTGCATGCTCCAGAAGCTAAAGAGCCTTTGGAATATATCTCTCAGGGTGACGAACATGGTATGATTGTTCCTAAAGGTTCTAATCAATTTCAAAATCCCGATCAATTCAAATTGGGTCAAATCATTAAGTTGATTCCTGGCCATTGTGACCCTACTATCAATATGAGCACCCATATGGTCGGAGTTCGCAATGGTGTCGTCGAAACGATTTGGCACGTGGAAGGACGTGGTGTAGGTCTCTAATTTATTTGATCAATTCAAGTCAACTTTATTAAAGTATTTTTCAACTTTATAATTTTCTCAATTGAATAATATTTTTATTAATAGATTAATTACCAGTTCACATAAATTAAAATTTAATATTTAAGGGTGATTAAGGGTAATTAATGATTTTTTGCATTGTATTATATATACCATATTATTACCAGACAATGGTTACTCTTTTCAAAAAAATTAAAATAATGAAATTATTGAATTTAATACTTCTAATTTCTTTTATTCAAAGTGATATATCCAATCAAGTTCAAACTTCTGCATCAACACTAGATAATTTCATTGATTTTGCAAATTCTTGGATAACAATCAAGGATGAAATTGATAACTCAAAAGATAACATAAATTTTGATCAATTTTTAAATAAACAATCAAAGAAGATTGATCAGTCAAAAATTTGTAAGGATAAGGCGAATCAAGTAATCCAAATACATAACAATTATTAATACTTATTTAATAACTTTAATAGTACACAGGCTATCTTACTGTAGGTAACGTGACAAACTCACACCAATTGTTCTACTGGTTTGTAGAATCTCGCGGAAATCCCTCACAAGATCCCTTAGTTCTATGGTTAAATGGAGGACCCGGATGTTCCTCCATGCTAGGATACTTGATGGAAATTGGCCCTTGTATATTTCATACAGATTCCAAAATCCCTGAATATAATCCTCACAGTTGGAATAATAGAGCCAATTTGTTGTTTTTGGATCAACCAATAGGTACAGGATTTTCAGTTAAAAAGAGTTCTGACTATTCAGTGAACTCTGCGTGGTTGGCCAGTGAACATATATTACAATTCTTAATTCAATTCTTTGAAGTTTATCCTCAATATCAGCATAATGAATTTCACATGTTTGGTGAATCTTACGCTGGTCATTACATTCCTCATACTGGTGATATGATACTTGATTATAATAATTCCACTCAAGAGCTTAAAATTCCATTGAAATCTATCGGCATTGGAAATGGAATTGTAGACTACTTGACTCAATTTAGATACTTTCCAGAAATGGCTTGCAACAGTGAGTTTGGGCAATTGTACAATACTGCAACGTGCCAATCGATCTACAACAATTGGCCAGAATGTGAAGCCAAAGTGAGAAAGTGCTATCACTCTAAAAATTCCAATGAATGCATGGAAGCAAATAGTTTCTGCTTCCAAAATATAGGCTTCCCATATTCCAACAAGACTTTCAGTCATTATGACATTACCAAAGTGTGTGAGGGAGAGAAAGATTGTTTTAAACAAATGGAAACTATCGAAAATTGGCTTAATTCTAATGCTACCAGGGACTTATTGGGAATTGACAATATTGAAGTTATTCCGTTCCAATCATGCAATACCAATCTCAATCTAGATTTTGTATTAGTTGGAGATAATCCTAAGCCTTCACACTATTCTGTCGCAAAACTCTTGAACAATGGTGTGAGGGTGCTCGTATACGCGGGAGATTTAGACTACATTTGCAACTATATGGGTAACAGGGCATGGACTTTGAATGTACCTTGGCTTGGCCAGGATCAGTTTAGACAGTTGAGCGAAGTTCCTTGGCTCAATAGTCAGACTGGGGAGGTGGCAGGTCAAGTGAGAGAATCTAAGCTATTGACTTTTGTCAAAGCATTTGGTGGTGGTCATATGTATCCAATGGATCAGAAGGAAAATGGCTTGGATATGTTCAATCGTTGGTTAAAGAATAAGTCACTTATAGGAAAATAGTTATAATCAATTGAAATAATTAAGATTTATTGAAATTAATTTTTCTTCATTTATATAAACCATATAATTATCAAATGTTGATATATCACATTATCACTCTATATTATTATACATATACATCTCCACACCCAAGTCGATTGATTTTAGTTTGATTATTCAAAGTTTTTAGTCAAAATATTAAAAATGAAAAATATATAAAATTTAAAATATTATGCTACAGTAACTTATTTAAATATTTTTATACCAAATTTAGTATGGTATATATTACTAAAGATTTGAGATTATAATTGTGACTCAATATAATTGAGTTTCAAGTTAATAAATGACTGCAAAAACAAATTTATGAATTTAATATACTTGATAATAATATTAGTTAGAACTTTGTTTAGTATATTTCAGGCAAGCTATTGTTCTTTTTACTTAGCCAAATTCAATGTATTTGTAACGAGATTAGCTAAGGGTATTAATGCCAGCTCCGATATTTCGCCATGATAGCCAGAGATATAAGCGACTATGTGATCTACAACTCTAGGGGCCAAGAGGACCAGTTGGGTCGCGATGGCTATCCGGTTAGGTTCATCATATGGAATTAATTGCAAATTGGGCGAATTAGAACGAATTAGAGCCGGGTTGTAAAATTATGTAGTAATGAGTAAAAAAAATAAAGAAAAGAAGTTGTAGTAGAATTGATTTTATTATTGAAATAGGTATGCTAAATAATATAATTGGTAATAAGTTAATGGGTGATTTTAGTAACACTAAGGTAGAGGTGTTATTCTTTGGATGTGATGGATGTAGAAGAGGATAATTGGCAGTAGAAGTGTAATTTTGAATGGACACCAAAAATCAAGGTTCCATGATAGAAGCTACTAGTGTATTTAAAGGTATTTTAAGAGTTTGTGGAGGTGTGGCTGTGCAATGGTGTATCCTTGTGATGGTTGTCGCTACTGGTTCCTTGTTCTTGTTTATCCAAGGGAACAGGATGCGGCAGTATTTTTATCAAAGATTTCATTTGATTTATGAAAATTAGGATATATTGGATGATAAATTATAATTCAAATATAAATAGCAAACTATCAAAATGTATATAAAATGGATGCTTTAAATGTAACATAGCCAAAAATTTTGTTCGGTTTTATATGAAATGGAAACATATTTACCTATTGAGTATAGTTTTAAATTTTAGAATATACTTTTTAATATATTATTTGATTATCGAATTTTGCACTGAGTTTTCAAAATAAATTATAATTCTTCTTTATTATATTAGAAATTGATCAACTGTAATCAAATATTTGACATGTTCTCCAACTTTAATAAAACCTAAAATCCCATTCATGATATAAAAAGATAAATTAAGTATCCCAGATGCTAAATATATTGATATTGAAGATAAATGAATAAATGTATTGATATTATCACAATTTGACTATTTGAAAATGAAATGTAATGATAAAAGGCCAACTTAATTTCTATAAAAGTATTGAAAAAGGATGTAAAAATATAGTGGAACATGAAATCCATTTAAGAAATTGTCAAAGATACATAGTTGATGGAAATTAAGAAATTTGGATTATAAGCTTATGTGATGATGAATATATTGTTAATATGAAATAAATTAATTTTGCAATTCATTTTATCATAAAGTTAGATAAATTTGAAAATTCTGTAAGGGGCCATTTGATTCAAAGATATTTTATGAATTTATCCGATCAAAATTGAGTATAATAAAATAAATCATTGAATATTGTAGTGTTGTGTACATCATATATATTAAAATACATTATGAGAATATAATTTATAATGTGATATTCTTGAATTGATAATTGCATTATTTTAAGATCGGTGTTGTAAGTATGGATACGGTTTCGAATAGACCCATTTGAAAAAATTATAAGCAATTATATGTTGTAAAAAATTTACTAATGGTTTGATCATATTATTAAAAATTGATAATATTTATTGTATTCAGAGGTGATAGAAATATGCTAAAACTCAATTTTATATGCGAATTGGTTCTTTAATTCTTTCAAAATGTTCTTATTACATTTAAATTCTTTATAAAGGCTCTCATTGTTAATAAACTAATAAATTTACACTTTGTTATTTTTTATTACAGAAAAAGCAATTATGTCATTTGATATTACAACGCAAATGAGGATTTCATATTTAAAAATTTTCAATTACAATTAGGAATAACACAGATATATATTTATGTTATCATAATATTTAGTTATTTAATTCATTTAATATGATAATAATTAGTTAATATTTTAATAAAAATTTAGAACATTTATGGAATCATTATGATATAATATATCAATATATTAAAATATTTTAACAAGATCACTTACTATACAAATGATTACGGATCCATTAATTTCTGTTTTTAATCAATCTATCACTCTATTCCATCAAAAGCGCTAAATTGCTTGAAGTCTAAATGTTGATATCATTATTATGTTATGATTTTTTAGAGTTGATTATTTGTTCGCATATATCTTTATTAATAACTTGGGTATATGTACGAATTCAAATTAAGTAGAGTAAATTATATTTAGGTTTAATTAATTTTGTCAATGAATATAATGCTTGAAATTTGAATGAAGATCTTCCCACGTCATATCACTTCTCTAAACACAACGAACACTCAACAATCAAATCTAAGCTCAAGCACCAGTGGAATTTAATTGGCAGAATTAATGAATTATCAAATTAGGATAAGTTTCAAGGCGTCAGTCCTATCACATGATACTTCAAATTTAGCAATTAAAAAATAACTAGAAAAATCCCATTTGTTTTATAGAAATCCAATTGTCATTCATTTTCATAAATTAATCAAGAGTTAATTGAATCCATTTCGAATCACATTAGTTAAAAACACTTTTTACCCTTTCTTTGTAGCAACATTAACCTTTTAACTAAAAAACATATATATATCTGCTTCAAAGTTACTTATTTCATTTCCAAGTATTGGTCTAATACCTTAACTTGACTCTTTTTTCTCTCTTCTTTCTTTTGAATACTATACAGAAAACATTAAAATTTATTTATTATATTCAATATTATTAGTTGATTTAAAAATAGCCAAAATTTTCAACCAATTTGATATTGATATTGATTACACTATGTCGGATGTAGAAAATAAAAATGCTTCCGAATTGAGGTAATTATTTTCACTATTCTAACATTAATCTTACCCTTGGCAAATTCTTTTACTAATCTTTGGCTTAGTACTAACTCTCAAGAACATTTATTACCTTTTCCATCAACTAGGCCCGATTCCGAATTAATTGAGAATTCTAAAAGTTCTGATGATTCATCTATTAAACCTACTACCACTACTAAGACAGCTTTACCCCGTCGAACTCGAGCTGGTACTATGCCATCCTCATTCAGCGCATCACCCCTAGTTTATATTCCTCCCAATCGAGGACAGGGTTCCCTGTATCAAGGTCAGAGATCTGCTGAACTTCTCCATGGTCCTAATCAAAATTCTACCGCTCATATTCTTCGCAACAGGGGCTCAACTTTGAGTGGTTCGTCGCTCAATTCTGGATTTGGATCCAGTATTTTAACCTCTTGGAGAGATCTCAGAGGTCCTTTGTCTTCCAAACCTTTGGTGTCTCTAGACGAGAGCGAACAGAGTATTGCTCGTACTCTCGATTGCTTAGGTCTTGACGATCCTGAACCTTCTCAAAACCCACCTCAACCTCAAGGTAAACTTATTAATCTACATTTTTAGTGTGTTTTAATAATATACTTTATTTAGGAGTTGCTGCACTTCGAAATGCAAATCGCGTACGTTCACGTACCTTCACAGCTGCATTACACTATGCCGAAAGTCCAGTTAATGCAGTTCCAGCTCCTCCAGCCCAAAAGCGAACTGTATATCCCAAGCCTTATAATAGAGCAAGGGCTATTTCGATGGGATTTTTGGATCCTACCGACAGTATTCCCGAACTCGACGCTATTATGGGCGAAGACGATGATGGATACGATTTCTTCGACAGTTATGATCACGACAATGAAGGATACTCTCCATCTCGCGCTCTTTGGATTGGCAATTTAGATCCTGCCTTTGGGTCTGCTGATTTAATGGCTTTATTCGCCCCTTATGGACCTATTGAATCTTTGCGAGTAATTCCTGAGAAAGAATGCGCATTTATCAACTTTATGCATTTGGAAGACGCTGTCATGGCCAAGGAAGATCTTTCAGGTGGTACAATTGGTAACAATATCATTCGCATTGGCTTCAGCAGAGTTGATGCAGCTATTGGTGATATGCAAGCTTCAGCACCCACTCGTGCCTTATGTAATTATTTTTATTTTTATATTATGAATATTATTTAACTTGATTTTAGGGATTGGTAATATTTCCGCTTCAACATCTAGCGCTATGCTTCAAACCATATTCTCTAATTTCGGCACTGTCGAATCTGCTCGAGTTTTATCTCATAAAAACTGTGGTTTTGTTAATTTTGAACGCACTGAAGACGCTGTTAAAGCTAGAAAGGCTATGAATGGACAGGAGATCAGTGGTGCAGTTGTTAGAATTGGCTTTGCTAAAGTACCACCTCGTGGGGAAAGTGGTTCTAAATCCAACAGAGCTATCCCTGCTGTGCCTTTAAGTGTTATGGGTATTCCATCAGCTCCTTGGAGTTCAGATAATGTTCCTGATAGCGAAGAAGCTAAAACTGTATCTCCCACTACTATTAGTCCTACCATTCGTTTTGCTCCCGATCTCAATGGCGATGATGGATTAAGTATCATGGATAAAGGTCTTTTACTCAGTCTTGATGACAAACTACTAGCATTCCCTTATGCTTCTCACCTTCCACCTCTCCCAGATTCATCCCATGTCAAACTAGATCAATCACGTTTACGTGAAATTAGAAAGAAATTGGATTCCCATCCCAATCCTCGAGATATTGAAAATGCATTCACTGAGCTTGAAAGTGTATTTGTTGAATTATGTACTGATTATATTGGTAACACCGTTATTCAAAAATTAATGGACAAAGGTAACGATGTACAACGCTTGAGGTTAATTGAAAAAGTAGCTCCCTATTTAGCTCCTATAGGAGTTCATAAAAATGGTACATGGGCTGTTCAAAAGATTATTGATACTGCTTCCACCCCAGCTCAAATCCTTCCCATTATTAACTCTTTGAAACCCTTTGTACCACCCCTAATGCTTGATCAATTTGGTAACTATGTTATTCAAGGATGTTTGAAATATGGTTCAGAATACAATCAATTTATTTATGACGCAATTCACGCTCGCTGTTGGGAAATTTGTCAAGGACGATTTGGTGCTCGTGCCGTTAGAACTTGTTTAGAAAGCAATCATGTTAGCAAGCGTCAACAACGCTTAGTTTCCGTTGCTCTCGCTCATCATTCTCTATTATTATCAACAGATCCCAATGGTTCATTACTTCTCACATGGCTCCTGGATACATCTAACATCCATGGTCGCTTCAAAGCCTTAGTACCACAATTTTCACTCCATCTTCCCCAACTCTGTACCCATAAATTAGCCTCACTTACCATTCTCAAAATCATCAACCAGCGCTTCGAGCCCGAAGCTAGAAATGAACTCATCAAGAATCTCTTCTTTGGATCCGATTCCGTATTAGAAATAGTACTTGGCGATCAAGCTCACGGTATGGGCTTAATACAAAAGATCCTCGCCAGTGCATGCATCGAAGACGGTGAAAGAGAAAAGATTATTGAACGTGTAAGGCAAGCAGCCATTAAATTGGAGCTCAACCAAATTCAAGGATATCATCGTTTCATGGAAGAAATTGGCGTTCCCACCTCTCCCAATGCCCTCCACTGGCAAGTCCCCACACTCCCCACCAGCAATGGTACGAGCTCAGAAACTTCTAATGGAGAACCTCCAAAACAAGCTCAAGGCGCTTAAAATCCCATATCAAAACGTTATCCACTATTCCATCATATTACCAATTTCATCATCATCGAACATTGTTATCTTGAAATACTATTATTTTAATATAATGGCACATACACATATATACATACATCATACCATATATTATATGCTAACCTATTTTACCCAATTGTTCTTGATTCATAATTATTATGTTTAATCTACATGTATATTTGTGTTATCTTGAAACCTATATATTGATCTAAAAAATTATCATTATTTTCCATTACATCATATATACATTGATATACTATTTCAAATTTGTTAGATTTTCTCACAACATAGTTTATTATTATGAATATATTATAAAATTTGATTTTAACTGATGTTATAATCTTGATAAAATAAATTAATTAACATATTTAATATTTAATCAAAAGCTTTGTTACATTATTTGCAACGTTGTCAATATGCTAAGTTTTGAAGACCTTATTTTCATATAACTCATATTTCAACAAAATGTTTGCTGATATTAAAATTTAATTTTAGTTTTTTTTTCAATATTTTGCTAAGAATTTCAAGTTCAGATTTGGCATTGTTTGATACTATTATTAAAAACATGTTATAAATAACTTGTAATAAGTGATATTGTATTGAAGGTTTATATTATCCATTAAATCATCATTACTCAAGTTTTATAAATAGATTTTATTTATCAAAATTTTCAAAATTACCTTGAATGAATTGAAATTCTTTGGTATTAGATTCATTACTCATACAAGATTGTTTTAAGGAAATGAGTATATAATTGAAAAAATAGATCATTCAGACTGTTTGAATATTGGATTTTTATTGATTAAATAGAAATTGATTATTACCACAGAAATTAAGTAATGGCATAATTTTAAAATTAAAATTAAATATAATTTCTGATATATAATTTATAAAATTATATAAATAATATAAAAATTAATATTCTCTTTATTATTAATAACTCTTTACCATATTCTTGGTATGCTATTAATATTTAAAAAATAGTTGTTTTTATTAAAAACTAAAATTTGATATTTTATAAATGAATATAATTAGTTTATATGAATTTTTTATCAGTATATTTTTTAATTATTTAAACTATTTATTATTTCATAAGTTATAATTTAATGAATATATTAGATCAGATAGTTTTTTCTAATTTTTTATATAGAAAATTCTTTACAATTTTAACTCTTTATATTATATGATTATCAATTAAAATAATATATATCTTTAAAATAAAAATACCAAAATTATTTTATTTTAGAAAATATAAAATTAATTATAAATTAATTTATTTCTATAAATTATTAGTTTAGAAAAAAAATGATAAATTTCTTAATTATTAATTTTTTAAATATATTGCTAGTTTTGAAAAATTCAATATATATATAATATAGGAGAATGAGTAATTTTAAAATATATAAACTTTATAATTTTTTTATAAAGATAGTTAAATTAAAATATCAAGTTAAACTTAATTATAATTAAATTAAATAATAATTATCAAAAGTCTTTTATTTTAATATTATTAAAACTTAATGATATATCTTTTAAAATCATTTAAGATTTATAAACAACTTATTAGGATGATATTTTAAATCTATTATTTATTGCTAGATTTATTATTTTAAAT
>JNEM01009880.1:0-24827 GCA_000697335.1 Conidiobolus incongruus B7586
TAATTAAAGATTATATTTATATTAGTTATCAAATATCTAGAATAAAGAACTTATAATCTAATTAAAACTTAAAAAAAGATAGGATATTTATAGTTAAGCATAAATTACCTAGATATAACAAAAAACAAATATTTTTTGTAATAAAATTATTTTAATAATAAATTATCAATATCATATATAATCAATTATTATAATATAAATCAAAATTATCAATTAAGCTAAAATAATCCTTTATATAAATTTTAAAAATTAAATATTTTATTTTTAAAGGAATAATATATATTATAACAATATTATAGGAATATAAAATATAGTTATTTATTTTAATAATTTAATTTTTTAAAAGCTTTATAATAAATCTATTAAATATAATTTAAGAATAATTATTAATTAATATAATAATTGCAAAATATATGAAAATATAAAAAAAATATATAATTAAATATATCTATAAAAAGCACTTTTATCTAATATACTCTCTAAACTATAACCTAAATTACTATTATTATTTTTGTTAAATTAAAATTTTGCTAGTAAGAAAAATATCTTCATATATATATTTATTTAATTTATAAAATATTAAATCTTAATCTTGAATAAAAAATTATTTTTAGATTTTAAAAGTTTGCCAAAAAATAGTAAAAATTATTATCCACAAAAAAAAATTATGGATTTTTTGCTATATACTTATTTTTTAAATTATATATTAAAATAAATACTATACTTTATTTCAAATATGTTTTAGTATTTAAAATACAAAGTATTATAATAATTTTATACATTATAAATATAGTTATTAATTTGAAATTCTTTAGCTTCTAATTATAACTTTATATATTAATAAAGATTTGGATAAATATTATTTAAAGCTATAACTTTCAATTTATATCAATGCAATTAATTTTAAGGATATATTATTAAAACAAATATAAATAATTTCACTCCACCAAACAATTTCAAATTAGGAATTTACAACCAGATTTAATATTTATCTAAAGGTAAAGAAAAGATAATTTAATTGTTATTATCAATTCTTTCATTTAACAATGAATATGAAATTTTGAATATAACCTGTATTATTAACTTAAAGATTTTGAGTGTTAAAGATGAAGTTGAAATTGTTTAAGAAGGGAATATCTAAATCAAAACACAGTTAAATAAGGGTCAAAACTGGAGAAAAATTAATAATAATAAAAATTTCTGCATATCTAAGAGTTGTTGAATTTAATAGCAATGTTCATTATATAATCTTAATGTTACTGATGAGTTAGGTTCAAGAAAACTTGGAAAAAAATTAATCAAAGTATAAAGAGCCATCCAACGCATAAAGTTAACATACGTTATTATTGAAAATTGATCAAAAACTATACAGAATTTTCAACAATCTAAAAATTAAGATCACAAAAATATTTAATGTATTTTCAAAATATAATAATATATAATTTGAATTATACTATTCAGTTATTGTCAAAATTAAAATTTTGAAACTATCAATGGTTTTTCTAAACGCATATATTACTTTATATATACTAGTAATTCCAGATATAATAAATTAAATAATATTATTTAGGTATAAAATACTTGATAAAGTAAGCTGTAATAAGTTTTTAAAGATTTTTACTGTGAATTATTAAAAAAATTATCTATTTAGGCAATAATATTTGATTAAAATATATAATATATTAAATTAATTATAAACTTAAAATTTTTATAAACTAATTGGTAATTGATATAAAATCAGATGAATAACATTGATATTAATGATAATATTTAATGTTTTTTATATCTAATATAACCCTATTAAAATCAATCTTTAAGATTAATTCTGAATATATTAGTATATAAGAAATTTTTGATTTTGTTGATTATAAACTTAAATATGGTTGAATTATAGAAAAGAATAGTTTAATATTTACTATACTCATTAACTATATATAGAAAAATATCAATTTATTAAAAGTATGATTATATCAAAGGTTGGCTCCATTCGTTTTAGCTATTTTCATTGCCATTCTGACACCCAGATCAGCCATAATTTCTTCAGAGCCTCCTGGAATAGCATGACCTCTAACATCTCTGTACAATCTCTCAATCTTTTCACCTTGACCTCCTTTAGTATACCCAGCACCTCCGAAAATTTGACATGCTTCTCTGGCACAGAATTCAAACACTCTTGAAGTTTCTACCTTGAGAAGGGAGATTGGTCCTCCTAAGAGAATTGCTTGAGTATCCTTAGGCATGTTTTTGGTTTGCAAAATGATGTGCTCAGTCCAATGTTGAGCAGCTTCGATTTGGCGGATCATATGGGCCAATTTCTCGCGAATAACGCCATGCTCTATAAGTTTTTTACCAAAGGTCTTGCGCTTGTTAGCATACTTGAAACTCTCTTCATAGCAGACTCTTGCATATCTGACAGCACCAATTGTCATGTAAAGTCGCTCGTGATTGAAATTGCAAACGATCACTTTGAAGCCATCGTTGAGCTTACCTACGATATTTTCCTTAGGTGCTTTGACATCTTCTAGGGTTAAAAATGATGTTCCACTACCGTGTAACCCCATCACTTCGAGGGGACGTGTTTTTAGGCCCTCAGATCTTTCAACAAGAATAACACTTATTCCCTTATGACCCTTGCCACCGGTGCGCACTGCTGTGAGGAAATAGTCTGCACAAGTACCTCCAGTAATCCATTTTTTGGTTCCGTTGATGATATAATGAGTACCCTCCTTATTCAACTTGGCTTCTGTGGAAAGGTTAGCAACATCACTTCCAGCATGTGGCTCAGTGATAGCTAGAGACATCTTCTTTCTACCCATAATAACGTCAGGGATAATTCTACGTTTCAATTCTTCAGAACCCAATAAGTGAATCGGTCCTGTACAGAGTGCAGCACCAATAGTTAACCCAGAAGTAAGACCAGGAGATCCGAGGCGTGCTAATTCATCAAAAATGACCATAAAATGGAATTCGTCAAATTCTTTAGGGTCAACAACACCCCCAACCTTGTGAGGAAAGTACTGACGCACGATTTCGGGCCCTGCAGAAGCGGCGAGAATCCCAAGCTCACCGGCACGCAAGAAAATCTCATCGGGAGGATCTAGCTTCTTCTCAGCATTATCCAAATATTTGACGAGTTCTTCATCCACAAATTTTCTTATAACAGCTCTCAAATCTGCATGAGATTGGTTGTAATAGGGACTGTACCACTCCTGATACCATGAAGGATCACCATAGGGAATCATATCGCCAAAACGGTCCAAGTGCTCTAGATCACCTGAACATAAATTCATTTTGAGTCGGTTGCAGCAAAATTTTAATTGATTCATTTTGTTTATTTGATTGACTAATTGATTGATTAATAAGAATTGTGACGTGTTTTATAATTTGACATTAAATTTAAAAATCATGGGATTTAATTTAAATTGATTAATTATCAAATGTTATTTGAATATATTATCAAACCACTTTATGTTAGACCTTATTCAGATTAGTAATTGGGTTTAATTTTATTGAGATATATCATATTAATTTTAATACTTATATAAAAATTCAATATACGAATTATTTAAAAGTTAGATAATATATTTAAATATTTTAATGTAATATTGCTGAACATTATAGATATATAATAATGATTTTTTAAATGTACATTTTTTCTAGTATAAAATTAATTGATAATAGTATAGTTTTAATTGATTAATTTATATCGATGTTTCTCACAAGACCGGTTCCGACTTCTTTGGTAGTTAGTATGACATCACCTGGAAATACAAAACTTAATTCTCGCAAATATATATATACCGTATAAAGAGACGCAAAAATAATAGTATTTGATCAATAGAATTTGATGTGTAAAAAATTTGGAAATTAATTTATATATTAATAATTTGCTAAACTTTGAAAACTATGGGCTAATTTGATATTATTTTGAATTAAATTCTTTAAGAAAATATTATAATCAACAATTGAAAAATAATTAAAATATAGTAGATCGTCAATCACTAAACATTTACATTTATTATATATAATAATTTCGTTCAGCTCGAAAAACCGATGA
This sequence comes from Conidiobolus incongruus B7586, assembly GCA_000697335.1. Classification (NCBI taxonomy): domain Eukaryota; kingdom Fungi; phylum Entomophthoromycota; class Entomophthoromycetes; order Entomophthorales; family Conidiobolaceae; genus Conidiobolus; species Conidiobolus incongruus. Next base: position 4,058 of record JNEM01009880.1, read on the forward strand.
GTTTATATGATTTTTTAAATAAATGAACCAACATTAAAACTATCATCAAAGAATTTACTACTCAGGTGAAATTTTGCTGTATATAGTATAGGGTGATTCAAGTTATTCAGGATCTATTGTATTCAAAAAACAGCATGCACATTTAAATAAATTTAAAATTTTTAAATTTATATTATATAATGCAACGTCATCTCCATAATCACATTTTGTTGAACTAAACCATATGAATCAAAATAATTAAATTAGAACATAATTGTCAGGGTTGCGGAATTAGCAGCCAGTTGGATCACCTCAGACTGGCAAGAACCACTAGTCAAAACCAGCTGACATTATGGTTTTGAAACCATGCTCTCCATGAGACTCATAAGTTTCGATAAAAGAGAATAGGCTGTTACTGATGGAGAGATTCTCTTGCTTTGCTGAACGCTTGACCGAGGCTCGTTTCTCCAGCTGCGTTTCAAATACAAAGATTCAATAAAAACTATTATTAAGGATTAATTTATTGAGTCAATTTATCAATTTTATTTATCAAAATTGAATGATATGAATTCATACTAACTTATCACTGTGGGTTCCAGAGTGGTAGTGTATTCCCCAAACTTGCGCACTATGCTCGCTACTCAGTTAGTCATGTATGCGCCACGACTCTTCAGACTTGTCTTGGACGTGGTTTCCGCCCCTGGAACCAGTGAGTTGACCACTTTGACCCTGACCAGTTTTATCGAGCACGTGACAATAATATTCAAATTTCTATATAATTAATATGTAATTATGTTTCACCTAATGTTGAGTTAGAATTATATTTATTTTATCTAAATAATCTAATATTAAAACCAACTATTGAGAATTTAAATGACATTCACTAATATTTTGGATACTTCACAGTTTAAATTAATTACCAATCTAAGATTGTGTGGTTATCGAAAAAGGACTGTAAATACTTCAAATCTCTTATATATCTGAGTACTTACATTATATATCTTTTTCTGAACCTTATATAATGAAATAAATTTATATATTGGTATAAATCAAGCGTGTATTTTATAAATTATTTGAAAAAACTGTGCCTTTTCAGAACAGTGAAGATCCAATTTAACATCTCAAAATTTAATATCTATTTATATAAAATAATTTAAAAATTTAATATATTTGTTATTATTCAATTAATATAACTTCAACCATATATTTGGATATTATATTTAATTTTTTGTGCCATTTATAACCTTAAATTTTATTATGCTGAGTTGATATATGATAAAATCAATAATTTATTTACTAGTGAAAAGGACCTAATTGGCTGAGTTGACCTTATTTGAGCATGACATGTAATACTTAGTTTGCAATTTCGGAAAGAATCAGCAATTATTAGGGAATAAAAAATAAGAACATTTTGAAGGATTTTATTTTTTATTAAAAAATTCATTAATGGAATTCATACAAAGAACAACTTTTATATTAATGAATCTATTACATTTAATATATGTACAATAGTTTATTAAACTTAGAGTGCTAAATCAATTAGTTAAATTAATAATAAAACTCAAAGGTAAATAAACGAAATTAAATAATAATTAGATCTTATTTGTTGTATAATCATTGAAATTTTGAATATTATATTCTTACACTTGTTTGAATTGATGACAGGACATTATTCAGCTATTTATAAAGTAAAAATAAATTAAATAATTTATAATAAAATTTTATTCCGTTAATAAATATTAATCACAACATTATATACCATTTATTACGTATTTAATATATCTTTATTTCATATTTATTAAAAGCTATTGAAATTTCTGAAAATTAAGTGAGAAGATTTGTTTCAATAGTTTTTGTGATTCAAACTTTCATTTTTCAATTAACAAATTTCTAATAAGTTGTTTCATATTAAAATGTTTGGAATTTTTACAGATTAAATGCTAAAACAGCTGAAGCAGAGATGTTAATATATTAATTATAAATCCACATTTATGAAATCAATTTTATCATCCTTAATCTCTCTTTCACATTCTAATACTATAGCATATATTATTGAAAGTTGGTTTCAATGCAAAGACCTAACAGTATCCATTAATAATTTGCTATTAATTTTATATATACATTTTTTATATTTCAATTTAAATTTGTTTAATAATTGATTTAAACATTCCATTTTATCTTCCAAAAATTATTTAATTGAATAATATAGCAAATCAACTTAATTTTATCATAATTTGCTCAATTATCAACTAAGTTTATTATTATCGCAATCAAGTTCGATATATATATATATATATATATATATATATCAATCTTCTGAAATATATAATATAGGGTTGTTATAGCAATATACAGTTGTTTATAATTACTTTTGTTTATGCTATCAAAATTATATATTAATTTATTCAGAATAGTTCATTATAAATGAAGGAGTCACATTGTTACAAACTATTCAATTGAATCAAAATTTATGTATTATTAGTCAGTTTTGAATAAATTTTCAACATAATCAATCTTACTATTTTCTAAAAATTGCTCAACTCTTTCTAACCGTAACAAAGCCATTGTAACAACTTATTAAAATGACTTTAAATACTGTTAAATAGTATCAATATTATATATGTCTATATAATATATTCATTTTGAATTATTATATTCTAACATTTTATAATATATCAGTTTTCATATTCATACCCAATACTAATTTGAATTCGGATTTGATTGAAGATTTCAATTCCGAAAAATTAAAAGTGTAATATTATATCAAAGTTTAATTATGACACGAGTTTTTTAGTTAGGTTATTGGAATATTTCATTAACTTTAAATTTCAAATATCGATTACTTATATTATTAATATTTAAAATTCATCCAGTTCAATTGCAATTTATAGTAATAATCAAGCTAGCCATTTTAATCAGTTATTCAAAATTATTTTTAATGAATTTCAATGTTGAATTAATATATAACTTTTTGGATATCATCTCACTAGCTGATTAATCTTCATCAATAATAATATTAAAAACACTATCAATTAAATTAATGCACTAGAATCTGAAATCATATGAAAAATAAATTAATTAATCCTGATTAATGCAAAAAAAATTATAAATTGGAGCATCAAGTCCAGTTTCTATTATTATTTTCTTAAATTTGAATATAAAAATATAGTTTAATATGAATGGCAACAAGCAAATAAAAAACTCAATTAATCCAAATTTATGCTCGTCAGAGGGGGATCGTGAACCTTTCGAGCGTTTTGGCGATATGATCCCTTATGCAGATCCTACATGGTATCAGGAGTGGTACAGTCCTTACTATGACGATTCGCATGTTCAACTGAGAAACGCTTTGAGAAAATTTGTGGATGAGGAATTATCCAAGCATGTAGCGAACGCCGATGCTAATAAAAATCCTCCCAAGGAAATTGTTTTGAGGGCTGGCGAGTTGGGAATTTTAGCAGCGACTGCAGGTGTGGAAATCGTTAGGGAATACTTTCCCAACAAAATTTGTGGTGTTGTCGAGCCGAGTAAGTTTGACGTGTTTCATTCCTTCATTGTGGGGGATGAATTGGCTAGAGTTGGCAGTCCTGGTCTCATTGCAGGACTTGTAACGGGCCCTGCTTTAGGTCTTAACCCTATTCATTTGATGGGATCGGATGATCTTAAGCGTAAAATTATTCCCGATATTGTTTTTGGTCGCAAAAGGATGGCACTTGCTATTACTGAACCACATGCTGGTAGTGATGTAGCTAACCTTCGTACTGAAGCCAAATTGAATCCAGAAGGCACCCATTACATTGTAAACGGTCAGAAAAAATGGATTACTAATGGAACCGATGCTGATTATTTTGTTACTGCTGTTAGAACTGGAGATAAAGGTGTCAAAGGTGTCACTGTCATGGTGATCGAGCGCAGTGAAGGCCTTAAGACTCGTCCTCTCGAAGTTATGGGGCTCCATGGAAGTGGTACTTCATTTGTTACCTACGAAGACGTCAAAGTTCCAGTAGGTAATGTGATTGGGGAACAAAATGAAGGCTTCAAAGTAATCGTATTCAACTTCAATCACGAACGTATGGGTATGGTAATTAGTGGAATTCGGTACGCTAGAGTGTGTTACGAGGAGTGCTACAGATATGCGAACAAGCGTAAAACATTTGGCAAAAGATTAATCGAACATGCTATTATTCGTGAAAAATTGGCTCATATGATCCGTCAAATTGAAGCTGCTCAGCATTGGGCAGAGCATGTAGTCTACCAAACCAAGCATATGCCAACGATGAAGCAAGTCCTACACCTCGCAGGTCCTATTTCACTCCTCAAGGTTGAAGTTTCACGTCTATTTGAATTCTGTGCCAGAGAAGCATGTCAAATTTTCGGAGGTGCTGGATATACTAAAGGAGGGCAAGGTGAAAAGATTGAGAGATTGTACAGAGATGTGAGAGGCTATGCTATTCCAGGAGGTTCTGAAGAAATTATGGCAGAACTTGGAGTAAATATGGCAATGAGAGTTGCCAAGATAAATGAAGCAAAGTTGTAAATTTCAATAAATTTTTATTAATAATAAATTAATGAAATAACATACAAAATCCAAAGCATTAATAGATGAAATAATTTTTAATTTGATCATTATTGTTTAATATTAAATTATATTATTTAATATTATTATAAAATTAATTCAAATCATATTGAAAACTAAATATCTAAATATATAATATTCAAAAATATATTGAAAATATCAATTCTAGAATTGTAATGATAATTTAAAAATCAATTATAAGTGTTATTAAAAGGTAAATATTAATTATATTACTCTGTATTTTTAATAATAGGAATTTTTTGTGATTAAAAATAAATAAATATTTTAATATATAATATATAAAAATAAATATATAATATAAATTTAATAGTTTCTTTTATTATTAATAACTTTTTGCTATACTTTTAACAAACTTCTAACACTTAAAAAATAATTCTTTTTATTAAAGATTAAAATTTGATGTTTTACAAACCAATTAAATTTTCTTATAGAAATTTTTTCCTGTAAGCTAGTTTTTTAATTGCTTAAGTAATTATAGTTATATAAGTTATAATCTAAAGAATATATTAGATATAGTAGTTTTTTCTAGTTATTTTTAATTAAAAAGTTTTTTATAGTTTTAAATTTATATATTTTATAAATATTATACAAAATAATAGTTTTTGTTAAAATATATTAAGAATATTAATTAAAAATATTTTTATTTAAAAAATAATATAAAATTTATTATTAATTGATTTTCTTTTAAGAATTAAATAAGAATAACATATACTATTATAATTTATTATAATAATTAATATTTATTTATTAACAAAATGTTTATTTAAAGTAATTTGTAAAAAAGGTTAATTTAACTTAATTTAATATTTTGATTTATGTTTTAATAAAAAATTATATATAAAAATTTAAGATTCATTAATTATAATTATTTATTATAAAAGTTTAAGCTTCTAGTAATATTTTAATAAGTTTTATTTAATAATAGCTATTTTAACTTTTTTTTAAACTTTAGTTAAATTATAAAGTATTTATTTTTATATTTATATTTATTAATTTGAGTTTAAATTTTAATATATATAAAATATTTATAAAACTAATATTAAAGTACTTAAATAATTCTTTAACTAAAATAAAAAGGTACTTTTTAATATATTTATTTACTTTATTAACAATTAAAAGAGTAATAGTTAAAGTTAATTTTTTAAATTTTAACAAGTTTTAAATTGTTTCTCTTTTAATTTTAAAGTAGTTTACCTAATAATAAATTATTAATTTAAATAATATTTTATTATTAAAAACTACTTTTAAATTTTAAATAATTTTAAATGGTTTATAGTTAAGTTTTACTAATACTAAAATAAAAACCTTTTGATGATTACTATTTAGTTTAAGCATAATTATATTAAATAACTAATTTTAAAAACTTAATTTTTTATCAAAAAAATTATTATATATATATATATATTTTAAAAATATATAATTTCCTATTAACTTTGTATATATTTATTTATTTCAAATTAATAATATGTTTGAAAAATCAGAAATTAAAAAATTTCCCATTATTTTAAATTCAAGGTAATATTTTGATATTTCTTCATTAAATTTGATTTAAACTATATCATTAATATATCAAATATAAAATATAAATGGTTAAAATTTCTTGGAGATTAAAGATTAACTTCATTTTATTTACCTATTTTCATTACCTTTCTGACAATCAGATCACTATAATTTCTTCAGAGCCTCCTAGAATAATATGATATCTGACATCTTTGTACAAACTATTATTTGACATTTTTTGCCCTTTGTATAACAACCTCTTCCAAAAATCTGATATACTTTCCTTCCATAAAATTCCATGAATCTGGAAGCTTCTACTTTAAGTAAAGGGATATACCCTGCAAGGTGGAGTGCTTGTTTAAATTTGGATATATTTTCTGATAAGTAGATGGTATGCTCTAACCAATTCTGAGCAAATTCAATATGACGAATCATATGAGCCAATTACTCCTTGTTCAATGAGCCTTTTGTCAAAATTTTGGCCTTTGTTAAAGTATTTGAAGCATTCTTCATACAAACATCTGGAGTATCTCACATAACTGATACCCATTCCTATTCTTTCATGGTTCAAATTGAATATGATGAGTTCGAATCCATCATTTAATTCATTTACAAAATTTCTAGCAGGGACTAAGACGGCTTCATAAGTAACGAATAATATATCAACGCCGTGAAGACCTATTACTAGCAAAGGTTCAGTCTTTAAGCCTTCAGATCGCTCAATATCTATCAAGCTAATACCTCGAAATCCTCTATTTCAATGCGTACTACGATTAAGAAATAGTCGGCAAAAGTTCCAACCGTGATCCATTCTTTGGTCTCATTAACTATATAATCAGTAGCTATTTATTCATTTGAGCTGTAGCAGTTGAATTAGCTATGTAACTTCTACATTAAAGTTCAGTGATTGCTAAAACGATCACCTTGATACTTGTCAGGATTTCGTTAATGATCTTCTTTTTCGATTAGTCGAATCCAAACAAGTGAATTAGATTGATGTAAAGTGAGGAGCCTATCAAGATTCCAATAATGAGACCAGGGCATCCTTGTTGAGCTAGTTCATCATTGAAAATGTAACAATGGAATAGATTCAAATCCTTGGGATCGATAATTCCCATAATCTTTCTGTGGAAGTACTCCTCGCAATTTCGATATCTGCGACGCATACGGTAATTCCATTTAATCTCATCTTCATACAAAGTACCCTAGGGGGATCTTGACTCGCATCTGCCTCATTCACCCAATGATATAATACTTGATCCACAAACTCTCGAACGGCTTTTTTGAGTTTTGTATGGGATTCTTTTTTGTAGAGATAGCAACACCCTTGGTACCATGTGGGATCTTTAAGCAGGATCATATCGCTGAAATGTTCTAAAGTCTCCTTGTCACTATCGCTGGAACTACAAATATTTAGTTGGAAATTTTGATTCAAATCTATTAAGTTCTTGTTTATGTTGGAATAATATAAAATAAATTGAAATTATTTAAATTAATAATATAAGATGTATAATTCTATAATTACTTGTTTAAATATATTTAGTATATGACTTGTTATTGATATTTTTAAAAAGTAAAAAAATCTTTTACATATATTGAACAAAATCATTTAAATAAATTTAATCATATTTTTATACTAATTATTTATTCTAAAATATATTCATAATTTATATATTAAGATAAATCAATTTTATATTATTTTAAAAATATATTTATAAATTATTATATAATGATATATATTTAAATATTTTTATTTTAGACTTATATTAATTAATTTCAAAGATATAATAATAGTATCAAAAGTATAATATTAATTCCATTATAATTATATATTTATTAGCCTTAATTAATATTTTGTAATTTTAAATTATATGTTATAATTTAACGATTTTATCCAAATTATTGGGCTTTTATTTGGTAAGAGTTTAAAAAAAAGATAAAATTTGAGTTTATGTTTTATTTCATATTTAGCTGAACAATGGTTGTTTGTATATTTTGAGACAATGGGCCTTTTTATTCAATGTTAGATTTTGTAGATAAAAATATAATCAAATAATAACAGATAATTTAATGATTATATAATCAGTTTAAATTATTAGGATAAATCATAATAATATAAATGGTTGGCAATATTTCCAATACAAACTATATATAAAATATATATTTACTTTAATTAAATATAATTTAAAATCAATAATTATTTATTTTTAAAATATAATTTATATAAATACCTTCTAATTAGAATATCAAGCTAATAATTTATAATTTTAATATTTTGTTTAATAATATACATATTGATTATAAATAATATTTAATTATTTTTAGCTATTATCAAATTATTATGCCATTTTATTTTAATTCCAAAATATTCAGATTATTGTTATTAAATATTAATATTATTGATATAATTAAATCTTTAATAATATTATTGATATTTTATGCTATCCAATCATTTGAATTTATTAGGTTTCCCTAAAGTTATAGGTATATTAATAATTAATTTTATTATTTAATATTATTAATTATTAATTTCTATATTATTATTTAGCTATATATTAATATAAATTTTTTTATAAACAATTGTTGATATCTAATAAATTGATTAAATAAATCTAAGTTTGGAAATAAGGTATTTTAATTATTCAAAATAAGTTTAATATTTTCAATATAACATATATTGTATACATCATGATAATATTATAGTCAAAAGCTAGTAATAGTAAAATAGATAATTGTACTGATTTTAGGTTGTTTTTATGATTAAATTTGACTGTTAAATGATAAAATTCAATATAAATAATAGAATTGTAATTATTTGAACAGCACCATAAAAATTTAAAATATTACTATAAATTATGGTATTTTGTATAAAATAAATAACAGATCAATTTCAATGCTACTTAATATTTAAATATTCAAGAAGATGTTTAATTATGGAATCTAGGTGGTTAATATTTATTGTATATTTTTTGAAAATTTTATAAATTAATTTTTTGTTATAGTTATAATTGAATTTCAATTTGTTCAGAATTAATTTAATGCTTTACAAAGTTATTAGGTTAATTTTCAAAAAATTCAATGTCAATATTTGATTTGAAGAGATTATTTCAATATCAAAATCCAAAGTAATATTCTATTTTATTAAATTGCATTTGTTAATATAATAGATATGCACAATATATATGGTCGAATATAAAACTTAATGGATCATTATATCAAATTATTTAATTGTATCTAAAGTGAAAAGTGAGAAAATGGAGTGTTATTAAATTTTAAAATATTTTTAAGTCTTATCTATCACAAATTCGTAACAAAATCATAAATATTTTAATGATATTTAAATTCACTATTTGTGATTTTCAAAAAATAAAAGGTAATTGCTATATAAAAAATTTATTGAAAAATTATTTTATATTAAAGTTTCGCTCCTTTCATTTTAGCTAATCTCATTGCCATATTAATACCCAGTTCAGCCATGATTTCTTCAGAGCCTCCTGGAATAGCATAACCCTTGACATCTCTATACAATCTCTCAATCTTCTCACCTTGTCCCCCTTTGGTATAACCTGCGCCACCAAAAATCTGACATGCTTCCCTTGCACAGAACTCGAAACAGCGAGTCACCTCTATCTTACAAAGTGAAATTGCTCCTGCCAGGTTAATGAGACCATTAAAATCATCAAAATATTTTGTCTGGTAAACCAGATGCTCGGCCCAATGCTGACAGGCTTCAATATGGCGGATCATATGCGCTAACTTCTCGCGAATAACTCCATGCTCGATAAGCCTTTTACCGAAAGTTTTACGTTTGTTGGCATATCTACAGCTTTCTTCATAGCATACACGAGCTAAACGGATTCCAGTAATAATCATGCCCATGCGTTCAGGATTGAAATTCATTACAATAGTTTTAAAACCCTCATTGACTTCACCAATAACATTTCCTACAGGTACCTTCACATCTTCGAAAGTGACAAAAGCCGTTCCACTTCCGTGAAGACCCATAACTTCCAGAGGACGAGTTTTGACACCTTCACTGCGTTCAATGAGTAATACAGTTACTCCCTTTAAGCCGGGTGGACCTGTACGAACGGCGGTTAAGAAATAATCTGCAACAGTTCCACCTGTGATCCACTTCTTCGTTCCATTCACTATATAATGAGTTCCTTCAGGATTTAGTTTGGCTTCAGTAGTGAGATTGGCCACATCACTACCAGCTTGAGGCTCCGAAATGGCTAGAGCACAGCGTTTACGACCGAAAATAATTTCAGGAACAACTTTGCGTTTGATTTCATCAGAAGCTAAAAAGGCAATAGGATTGGTAGCTAAAGCGGGACCAATTGACATACCGGCAACAAGACCGGGACTTGCAACCCTGGCCAATTCGTCACCTACCACAACTTGATGAAACACATCGAATTTCGAAGGCTCTACCACACCACATATTTTCCCTTTAAAGTATTCACGAACCACCTCAAAACTTGAGCAAGCTGCAAGAATTCCTAATTCACCAGCTCTTTGCATTACATCACTTGGAACACACTGGTTATTATCGGCATGAGCTACCCATTTGGATAATTCTTCATCGACAAACTTACGCACAGCAGTACGTAATGCATGGTGGGACTCATCATAGTAGGGGCTGTACCATTCTTGATACCAGGTGGGATCTGCATAAGGGATCATATCACCAAATTTTGGCAATGGTTCGCGTTCCTCACTACTGGAGCAAGGATTAGCTGCCAATTGCTCACCTAGTAACTTACTATTCATACTAAAGTTTACAATTATCAAAATTTCTGATTTATTACAATAATCTGCTTATTTTCAACCATATTTATATTGCATAAAATTAATTGAATAAAATTAATTGAACAATACTATTTATATCATGACATATGAATATGTATCAAACTTTAAGAAGGATCGAGGTAATCGCTTTAACATGACTACAAATGCTTGTAAGAAAATATTCTAACTATTTGTTAATTTTAAAATAATGCTTGTAATTATATGAATCAAATTTTAATAAACTTTTATTTTAATATTTATTTATATTCTAGTGATTTTATTTAAATCTCTACTAATATTCATAATATTAACATTATTTCAGTCCTTATAAATAATTTTAAAAATTTTTTTACAATATATTATAATCTATAAAAAAACAATTGAAACATAGTCAACTTTTAATAAATTTTAATATTTTTGGAAAATTTTAAAACATCAGTCGATTTAGTATAATACTGACGTTACATACAATTTCATTATAATTAGTTTAATCACCTCGTTATTTAAAATATTTGACTCTTATTTCTCTTAAATTATTTGAACAGTCTAATAATGCTCTTGTGTAAATGAGACTAATAAGTGCTATTTAATGATTAATTTGAATTATACTGATTATGACAATTAAATCTAATCTATGGTGTAATAAACATTTGATTTCTACCAGTTGTCATATTGAAATTATAATTACTGATTATATTCTATCCAATTTTTTTGACCAGAGTTAAGCTTACTTGAAGAAAATATTCTAAACAAACTTTATTATTTTAGAAATTAAAATTATAAATGCTTTGATATCAATAATTGTATTTTTAATAAGATTCATTGTTGAATAATAAGGAAAATCTTATTTTAGTGTTTTCAGATTTTGAATACTATAATATTAACTGTGTTAATCATTTTAATATTTTCATGACTAGATAATAAATCCTGATTCTTTATAACTCAATTAAAGGATATCATAGTAATATTGAGTCAATTATTGAATATATTTACATGACAAGGTAAATATATATTCGTATCATATTATTATGGTAAGGTAAACTATAATATGGAAAAATTATTGGAATTAATATTTTTAATATATAGAAATTATATTTTTTATATGTTATAAATTTGAATCTCAAAGCAATCAATATAAATTATGAAAAGAATTATTAAGAAGATATATTAATTTGAAAATACATTCCTACTTTTTATATATTATTATGATTTTGAATTTATAATATTGTAAATTAATAAAATGAATAAATTTCATCCCTTGTTATACAAACTAAATTTTAAGCTTTTATTATTTTTATGAATATTGAAATTTGCAAATTTTTGAATGATCTGCATTATCATATGTATTGGAATCATTTTTGATTTTTATTTAATGAGAATAGTTTGAATATTATCAAAATAAATTAATATTTAAATGTTACTCAGTTAATATGATTCTTGATATATATTCATTTCATCTGAAATTTGATCCAAAATATTGGGATTAAAAATGATCGGTTTTTTCATTTACACAAAATTGATGAAATATAATTGTTTTATCAAAAGTAATGAATTGATGTTTAACTATAATTTTTAGTGAAATTTTTTAAATGTAATTGAAAAATTCAAATTATTAAGCTACCAATTAAAGCTTTTTAGTTTGAAATGGTAGACTTTAGAAGAAACACAATATTTTTTATTTGAATTTGAGAGCGTTTGAATTTTTATGAATTTCAAAATTTCTATGAAAAAAATTAGACATCACATAAATTGTATTTAATCAATATTAATCCACAAATGCATAATTAAAAAAATTAACATTGAGTACAAATAAGAATAAGAAAATCAATAGATTAAAGACTGGTATAAAATCAAAAGATTAAAATTTCAAAGTGAAACATTTAAAATGAAGAGGAAGTAATTTAAGAAAAGAGTATAAAAGAAAATTGTGAATTCATAATCAAGAAAATGGTTAAAATGTAGGTAGAATGTAAATTTTATCAGTATGATCATTGAATTTTGCAAATATTAAAAATATAGTAGTAGAATAATGAAAATTTAATAAACTTGTACAATGTGAGGGGTGATTTAAGCATTCACTAAAATTATTGTTAGTCAAGAAAAGGAAGTAAATAGTTATAATGAACTTACTATAAGTGGAGACATCGACTGAGTCGGGAAGAGGAGTAATACTAACTTCGAAACGGGATTGAATCTCGTTGAGAAGTTCAACATCGTTTTCATTGGCAACGAAAGTGATAGCCAAACCCTTAGTACCAAAACGTCCAGCACGAGCAACCTAATAATCATATTAATTAATGAATTGGGAATGTGAATTAATAAATAATTACTCTGTGTAAATAGGTATCGGGGTTGGGAGGTACATCATAGTTTACAACGATGTTAATACGTTCAATATCAATACCACGTCCAAAAACGTCAGTAGACACTAAGATACGCTTCTCAAAGTTCTTGAACTCGTTGAAACGCTTCAAACGTTCATCTTGAGAGAGATCTCTGTGGATACAAATGGCAGGGAACCCACATTCGTTGAGTAGAAGGTGTAAAGCTTTGGCACGGCTGACAGAGTTGACAAAAATAACAATTTGATTAAATTCTAAAGTATCTAATAAATTGTTTAATTGTCTGTTCTTAGCAGCATCTTCCAATTTGATGAAGTGTTGGATCAAACCGTGAAGGGTGAGCTTGGAATCATCATCAATGAATACTTTGAAAGGATTTCTCAAGAAACGTTGGCATGTGTCACGAGTATCGCTGGACATGGTTGCAGAAAACATCATGACTTGCTTGTTCTTAGGGGTAGTTCTGAAAATAGATTGAACTTCAGCTCTCATATCTTGTTGATCTAACATCTTGTCACATTCATCTAAAACAAATAACTTGACTTTATCAAGTTTCAAAGCACCATCTCTAATTAAAGCATTAGTACGACCAGGGGTACCTACATAAATATGGGGTGATTTGGATCCCTTAAGCAGTTTCTTTTGATCATCAATGTTGGCACCACCATAGAAAGCTTCAACACGCATTTCAGGAAGATATCTTCCAAATCTGTTAAACTCATCTTTAATTTGATGGGCCAATTCACGAGTGTGACAAAGAATAACAGCAGAGACAGCATCAACGCTATAATCAACCAAGTGAAGTACAGATAAAACGAATACAGCGGTCTTTCCCATACCAGATTTAGCTTGACATAAGATATCCTTTCCGAGTAAGCAACGAGGAATACAGAGCTGTTGAACTAAAATTCAAAATGAGAACTTGAAATAATTAAAATAGGAGTGAATACATACCTTCTGAAGGATGTTCAAAACCGGCATCAGTAACAGCACGAGTTAATTCTTTTCTAAGTAAAAAGTCACGAAAACCGACAGCGTTGACACCAGCATAACTTCCTTTGTTAACTCCGTCTTTGTTTTCCAAATTTCCGTCTTCGGCTAAGGCATTCCCGTCAGCTTCGAAATTAGCATCGAGTCCGTCTTCATTAAAATCCAAAGCTCCGTTGGTGTTTTGAACGTCGGTAGGAACGTCGTCGTAGTCGAGAAGATCGTGATCAGACATGATAAATGGTTTTTTGGCTCCTGTGATTAGAAAAAACGGATATAGCGTAAATAAAATGTGCTTGAAAAGATAGAGGATAATGCAAGATAGAACGGAAAACTCGACCAACTGCTACGATAGAACAGATAACGGCTTAAGAACTTTCCACAGTGAAACGTTAAATGGGAACATTGAGATAGGGTGGGGTCAAATAAATGCAATAAAAGAATAAAGGAAATAACGAGAGTTAAAAAAATTTTTAAAAAAAAAAAATCTTCAAATCTTCGTTCATCAAAATCTTGGGAATCTTCTTTTTATACTTGTTATCGATTTGATATCGTTGATAATTGAGATGATTCGTTCTGGTTGAATTGGATATTGTTTAAAAGTCTCCTTATTGATTTGAATTATTGAGATGAGAAAAATGAAAACGGTTGAAAATAGTAAACAAAAAAGTAAGACAATATGGGGATAATAGGTAAGAAACCCCACCCAATACTCAAGGCCCACCACAACAAATACGTTTTACACTAGTTTCTTGAAATTAGAGACATACCTTGAAGTTAAAATAGCTGAAAGGATTGAAGTCTAACTCAGTCATCCAATCTATCATTATACATAATGCTAAAAAATTCTTTTTTTATCAATTCTCCTAATTAGCCAATCACAATCCCCTATCCCCTTTTTTTTAACTTTTATTTGATAATTGGAAATCAATTCAATCATTATCATTCTAGAATCGTCCAATGGGAAACATTATCCTAATATAGTATGTCACTTCTATATTTCAATTAAATTATTAAAATTACTAAAGATGATATAAAATTATATTATTAAATTAATCACTATAATTTATCTGATTAATCGAGATATTGATATTTAATACTTTTTTCTAAATGTTTTTATATTTATGCTGCAATTTTAATATATGAAATTAATCAAAATGTCAAAATTGACAAAAGCAAAATAATTATAATATTTCAAAGTAATATATTTCATAATATTCTCATGTTATATATGTAAATTAGTAACAAGAATAAGATGAATTTTCTTCAGTTTAATCATATTAGAATTAACAAATCAAATTATATTTAATCCAAAATAATTTTCTATTGTATTCATATTTATTAATATATATTTAGAAAATTAGAAAAAAAATTTATATATTTTATATAAATTGTATAATCAATTTGAAATGTGACAATAATTTTATGTTAATCAGTTTTGCTACAAACGAATTTTGCATATTATTAAATAAAATATTTTGCATGACTGAGTGAAGATGATATAAACTAATTATCTCTATTATTTTATTATATTTATCCAATCAGATATAGATGTGTTAATAATAATTTTTTGTTTCAAAACGATTTTGTTGTTATGTGGATAGCTATTTTAATTAAAATATTGTATTATTTTAATAAACCTTTATAAACCTTTAAAGATTATCGAAACGATCAAAAAGCTGTCTCAGATATATGATAGTAATTATAATTTAATTATTTTGATACAATATCTATTATTACAATGAATAATTAGTTCAAGATTTTGATATTTTAAACAATAAATAAAATTTTGAATTCTCTTTAATAATTGTATTAATCACATTATTAATTATAGAATTTTTTAAATTATATAAACTAGTTAAATATATTATTAAACTTTATAGAATTATTGAATCATTTTTGGATAATAACTAATCAACTGTACTATAATATAATTGTTTGTCAATCAATTATTTAATCTAAATTAATTAATTTAATAAAGAAAATATATTGGTATTAAAAGTTAACTTTATATAATAATTGATATCAAATTCAAAAAAGAGCACCATAAATCATTAGAAGTTCTGTTTGGATATATATTTTAAAGATTTGATTATAAAATTATTAATATACTATATTGTAATTAAATTTTAGTTTTAATCTTTTAATTTGAATTGATATGGTATAATTGGAATAAAATATATCATGTCATCATCATTATAAAATAATCTTGAACCACGTTGTATATAGTTTTCAAATATTATAAACTTTCTTTTATTTGTTAGGGCAATTTAACTATTGTTCCCAGAATTTCTAGTAGTTTTAAGAACACCCATCAATGTTTATTCAAGGTTTAGATAAACTAGCATTTGCAAAACAATACTTGTATTTTATTTCTTTAAGTCAAAATATTAATTAAAAATATTCCAATTTTTATTTAATTTTATATTCAAATTGACTAATTTAAATGAATTTAATTATATTCAATTCTAAATATAAAATTTTGAATTTTTGGCTCAATATATATTTAATAATTGAATAATTATAATATTAGCACTATATCTGAACTTAAAATTAATAATTATCATTTAAAATATTAATTTTATATTAAATTATATATTGTAAATAGTTTTGTTTAATTATTATTAATTACTATTATAAAATAATTATAATCTATATATATTATTAAAGAATTATGGTTTATGTAATTTTCCTTTAATATAAATCTAAAAATAATAAGATGAAATATTAATAATATTTGGCAAAATTTATCAAAATATTTTAATATTATTAGAAATTAAAATTGATATTTAAGTTATAGAATATATTTTAATTTTAAAAAACAGATTTATCTTTTCAATAATATATTTATTTTAATTATATTTATTTTTTATTAAAAACTAATATCAATAACTTTTATTTTATTATATTTAAAAAAATTAAAAATATTTTATAAAGTCTATAATTGACAATAATATATATATTAGCAATATATTTAAAATATCAGAAAATTATATATTATAAAATTGATATATATATATATATAGCCCTTATTAAATTGATTTTTCAATAATTCTATATTTTTACACTTAGATTTTAAAAACTATAACTTATAAAAATAACCAGTTGAAAACTTAGCTTAAAAAACAAAATCTATATTAAAATAGTCTTATTATAAATTTAAATAAAACTTATATAATAAAAAAAACTAATATTTATAAATTTATATTCCTTTATAATTTAACAATCAATTAAGTTAGTGTTCTAAGGTTGTTATTGGGGCTTATAGACTATCTCCTTGAATTCTTCAGGTTTTATTTAAGATTTGGACAAAGTTGATTAAACTTGATCAACTTTAGATAAATTCAATTATATTAATTTATATTAATCAAAATTGATATATTAATTTTCAACCTCAGAATTATTTACCAAACCAATATCTGATCAAATTAATATATTATTCTTTAAATTATCTAATAAGACCAAGAATTTAAGTTTAAATCCCATATAATTCAATAGTTATTCTATTATAATATTCAGATTAAATGTTTAAAATAAATAAAATTACAAAAATAATAATTAATTTATCATTATTAAAATTAAAATGATATATTTCAACTTTCCAAAGTATTTGTTAAAATAAAGTTTAAACTTATAATATTAGTATTAAATTTAAATATGGTTTGAAAAGAAAATATTTATAATTAAATAATTATTTTAAATTTTAAATCAAATCTTATAATTATATAAATAGTCAAACTTTAACTGTATATATTCATATAGAAAAAAGATAATTTTTTGAATTAAAAAATACAATCTATATTAGAGTTAATCAAAGATATTATATCATTCATTAGTTTTTTAATTATGAAAAGAGCTATAATAAATGGTAAATTCATTTAATAGTGTTATATTTAAAAATAATTTTTTTAGATTAAGTCTTGAAAGGTTGAATAACTAATGAGTTTATAAATAAATTGATTTTTTAATATAATTATTATTCTCATATATATTGAATTGATTCTATTTAGCATACAGTTTATAATACTTTCAATATTAATTATTTTTTAAAATATGGTAATAATTACACTATTGATTATATTAAGTATATATTATATATACTATTATAATGGTAATATATATAAAAGTTTGAATTTTCAATATAAGATTTATTTTATTAAACATACTATATAACATTATCAATTTAATTTGAGAATATTAACAGTACAAATTAAATCAATATTATATAATTTTATTAATAGTTTTGAAATTTTATTTGAAATTTTCTTAATTGATAATTTAATTTATATTGTTTTCAATAGCTTATGATTTGTGATTATCGATATAAAATAGCCTTTGATTGGTGAATATATTAATGCCATCAAATATCTATTAAAAATTGGTCAAAAACATTAAATATTAATAAGAAATTGAATAACACAAAGTTTATGAATGACAATTAATTCCAGATATTTATATAGATAGCCTTTTTCAAAAGCTTCATTGGTTTGTTAATTATTATTTAATGTTTATGGTTTTTCTTTTTAATTTGTAATCTAAAAAAGTTAGATGTTTATTATATTTGTTTTGAGTAATTTATGATAAATAGTTCTTAATTGAGTGATCTATGGGTATTTTAGATTATAAGTTCATATGTTTTATATTTATTTTATCTTGTTCATTAGATGATTTAGTAAAGTCAGTAATGATTATAGAATGCAATAGCTAAAATATTTGAATTAATATTGATTTAAAATCAATCAGGTAATTATTATGTTAATTCACATAGTTTATTTTAATACTATTATTATTAATAATAATTAAAGAATTTATTACTATAGAATTAAAAAAATGCAAAATTTTTTAATTTCTGATTTTTCAAATATATTATTAGTTTCAAATAAAAAAATATACACAATAAATAAGAAAAATAATAGTTTTAAATTATATATATACATTAACCTGCAAAAGTAAGTTATAAAATCAAAAATATATATTTTAATTAATAACTAAAATAATTATATATATTAGGTTACTTGAAATATAATATATAATTAAGGTATATTATTTAATAATAAATAAATATATTTAGATATATTTAGTAAACTATTAGCAAAAATATTAACCCTTAATATTTAACCAAGGTGAGTTATAAATTTGCAAGTTTTTAAGATAAATGGATATATTTAATAATATATAACAATATCTTTTTTCTCTCTTTGCTATTATTTTATATAATATTTTATAGATATACTAAATTTTTTTTATTAGTATTATTATACCTAAATCCTTCTTTAAAAGAATCTATTTGTGTATTAATTAACATTATAAAAAAGGTAAATCAACTTATAATATTGCTAGAATTACTAGTGTTAGCTAGTTTACTATAGTTAAAGTTGTTAAAAATAACAATAAAGAAACATTTAAACTTAAACTTAAATATACTAAAATTATCAATAAATATAATAAGAAGTATATTTGTAAATTGGTTAATATAAGTAAATATAGTACTACTGTAAAAATACAACAAAAACTATAAGATTATATAAGAATATTAGTTAATATTAATACTATTATATATACTTTATATTAACATAGATACCATTTATACTTTAAGAAAAAACACCCCCAACTAAAAAAATCCTATTATAAAGTTAAATAGGAGTTTAAATATTACTATTAATATTAAACTAAAATTAATTAAAATAAAGTTATTTAGTTTAATGAAACAAAAAAATATTTTAGTAAATCTAATAAAAAAGCTAAATACTTTAGAAAAGATATAAAACTACTTTATAACCATTATGTTTATTTTACCCAAAAGTATAATTATAGGTTAATTATTATTTAAGGATGTAAATTATCTTTAGGTATAAAATATCTTTATAAAGTTAATAGGGGAATTAATGTTAAAATATACTAAAGTATGCTAAATAATAAATTAAAAAAAACTATTAAATAATATAAGTTAAACAAATTTAATGTTATTTTCTAGTAAGATAATACCTTTTACTATACTATAGCTTCTATTACTAAATAACTTAAAAATAACAAGATAATAGTTATAAAGTAGTTTTTTTAATCTCCTAACTTTAATTTAATTAAATACCTTTAGGATTAGTTAAAAAAAGCTATTAAAGTTTTCCCCTTAACAAAAAATTTAAATCAACTTTAAAAATATATTTAAGAAATATAGAACAAGATTAACCCTTTTTAATATATAAAGTTAGTTGATTTTATACCCTATAAACTTAAAGAAGTTAAAAAAGCTAAAGGTAGATATATTAAGTTTTAATGTTTTTTTATCACCAAAAACCTACAAATTTATAACTCATTTTAGGTAAAATTTAAAGGTTTATATTTTAGCTAATTAATAGCTAAATATCATTATTTAATGATATATATAATTAATAACTTTAATAAATTTTAATTATTTAATTTAGGTTTATATTATTAAATATTAATTAAGTTATTAGTAAAAATATAAGTGTTTTTGATTTTATAACTTATTTTTATAGGTTAGTATATATATATATATATATATATACATATATATAATATCTTTTTTGATTAAAAAAATAATTTTTTAAAATTA